>JABCKW010000353.1:0-14268 GCA_014824385.1 Fusarium cyanostomum | reverse complement strand
TACTATTAACTCCTTTTACTAAGGCCTTATTTTACCTCCTCTTCTTATAAAGCTAGAGAGAAAGTTTTTACTATTTCTTCCACAAGACTAGAGATTAAGTTATTGTTTTTATCTCCTAATGTAGCCTTTGTTTAGGAATATAAGAATTAAAGGGAGAAAAAAGGCTTAAACTACAAGAGAAGTTAAACACTAATTCTAGTCTTAAAACGGATATTTAGAATTAGCTTTCGCTCTTAACAAACATATGTTGCCCGGTGCCGGACTGTTAATAGAAGTACTAAAAACAACCTATAACAAAAGCAAGGCACATAAGAGAACGGCACGGCCATGGGAGCAGGGAATTTACTCACCCCGACAGGACTAAATGCCCTCGTTACGGAAAATTGCATACAGAAGCTTGGTCGAGACGCTGCAAAGGGCTTAAAGACAAAAATGCCCAGTCTTTACAACAAGATGAAACACCAACTTCTAAGAGCCCACCGGTTAATCCGTGCCTTTTGTCTACCACCCCAGGTGCGGATACCCAGGTGCTTATCGATCGTGGAACAGGTAGTCCGCACACTTTATCGGACCGCCCACAGCTTCTCTTGCGTCCAGATAAGCCAGGCTTGCCATCAAGTCCAGATGGTTCTGTTCTTAGAAGGCCCTCCTCTTCATCCCGACCAAGCGTGGAGTTTACAAAGCCTAGCGATAATCAACTAAAAAGCCTCAGCCGCGAGCAACTCATTCCATGGTACAGAATAATATCGAGAGGCAGCATAGAGAAGGCGCAAAAAATGTTCCAAGATGGCATAACCGGCGGCGAGACTCGCACCTGCGAGGACTATAAACCAGCGCTCGACATGGTCGACAAGTGCACATATGGCACACCCGTCACTGCCGCAGAGGCAGAAAGCACGAATCCCACCGAAGGCCCAACCGACAAGTTCGTCATATGTAATGTCATAGATGCAAAGAAGCTCTTGCGTTAAGGACCCCCAAAACTCCCACTGTTGGTTGTCGGCGATACTGGAATGAAACGCTTAACATTCGAAGGGGTTTTCAGCATTCTAAGAACTCGGAAGCACCTTGACGTACACGATTTTGGGAGAGACTTTGTTGGCCGTGAGCCGCAGGGTTTGCCCGTGGCCGATGCCATTACAGGTTTCTACGTAAATTACCGCTATAATGCTGTTAATAGTAATTCCACCAATGCCCCTAACCCTCTGCTTATATCGTCCGCACCTAACTCGCCTTTTCGCTTAAGGCCGCCTGCTAGGCGGGGATAGCACACATTCAGACCAGCGATAGGCTGGGAAGCTATTGGCGCTAGCGCACTTGCGCACTTGCGAACGGTCGGACGCTGATCAGCGACGTCGGTAAGCATTGCTGCTATGCGAGGCTCATGCTGGCTTAGCAGTGTCTGGAGGTGCCGTGCAACGTCGAGTACTAGGTGAATGTATCTCATCTGAACCAATCAACCCAGTCGCAGTCAGGCTGGCGTGCCCGTTGCCGCAACCCCTCCCCCCCCGGCCCCGGCTAGAGCAGGTATCCTCGCTGCTTTTTTCTTCGTCACGGCAGAACGCGTGCTTGGCCCATTCTTCTTTCTTGGGCGTCCCCGTCCTCGCTTGGGTCGGGTCTCCGTCTCCATCTTTGGTGGGGGATGTGCTGGGACGGGCCTTGTCTTCCTGCGCTGAGTCTCCTGCGCGGTAGGCTGAGCGGCAGGCGCTGCAACCTTTGGTGCTGCTCTGCCCCTTGGTTTCTTGTTTGACGCCGCCTGCGAAGGCATTGGCTCCGCGGGGCGTTTCATGCCTGCGATCCTGGCACTGCGTCGAGGTAGTGGCGGGGGCTGGTCCCGATCCTGGGCACTGTCCATCCTGTCTTGCAGTTGGCGCTGTGGCTTCTGCGGAGGGCTGGTGGTGGTGTCTCGTTGTGGCTCCGGTGCGGTCTGTTCCAGCTCTTGTGGCGAGTCTTCATACTCTTCTAACAATGTTTCATCATGCTTCTCTTCCGATGGTGTCCTCTCGAAGATGGAACGCCTGGGAGGTAGTGATCCTGGGGGTGCGTAGAGAAGAGAGCCGGGAGGCGGGGGGGGAGGTTGGAAAGGTTCTAGAAGCTGTCCAGGAAAGGGGGCCCGCAGGCCTGAGTCCTTCCGCCTTATAGTCCAGAATCCCTTCGGTTGTTCGGAATTCGGAAGCTCAATGGTCTCTAGATCATCGGTCTCGGACGGAGTGAAGTCCATGTCCGTAGTGTCCAGGGGACTGTCTCTCATGTTGTTGATGGGTGTGAGATCCTCGGGCTCTGGGGAGGGAGACTCGTGCCGCCATTTCCAGGAAGTGACCCAGTTCTTCCTCTCGAACTCGTCCCTCCAGTCTCCACGCTCTTTCCACCACTTGATGACTTGCTTCAGGGCCGAGTATGGATAGCGCCTTTGTTGATCGACTGAGAGGCGATCGTACCTCGTCCTTTCCTCGGCTAATTCAATCCGAAAGATGAACCAAGGCCTAGAGATGATGAATGACTCGGCTTGGGAAGCAGTCGCATCTCGATCGAGGCAGGACCGTGGGAGCACGGGGGCATTCTCACCACGGCGCAGATTCTGGCGTAGGCGTAGGGCGCGTGCAACGAGCTGCTCCATATGTGCATCCCTCGCGCAGCCAGCAGACTCGGAATCATGGGCAGTTTGTTGTTGTTCCCACCTCCACTTCCACTTCCACCTATAAGCATTGTCATTGGGCTGTATGTTGCGCCCGGCAAACCCCCACTCAGGATTCCAGATACCGAGTTTCTCCCAGCGGCGCTTGACATTGTGACGAACGAGGACGCCACATCGCCGAGAGCCCTCCACTCCTCGAAATATCTTGTTCGAGCGGTATTCTTCTACCCGCCTTTCCTCTCTCTTCGCTTCTGTGTGATATAAATCGACGGGGTCCAGGATGGATCCCATGTCGAATGCCATATGCTTCATTTCATCGTCGTTGATCGGTTGCTCCATGATGGCTTTCAGCTCTTCTGAGAGCTCGCCGCGTGGTGGTGGTGGTGGCGCAAGGAAGTCATCGTTGAACTCTTCCGACTCAGTCGACGATGCGTAGGGCGGAGGATCATCGCGCTCAAAGCGTCTGAACGAACGGTTCTGCAGATTGTCGTTGTCAGCAAGTGCCTCGAGGACGGGGATGGCTTGGTTCTGCAGGGCATCGTGAAGTTGGGCTCGGTCGAAAAATGGAGGCATGGCTTGGACCATGGATGCTAGCGATGAAGGGCTGAAGTGGAGGTTGTACGAGACCAGATGGACTGCACGAATCCTGCTTAGTAACCGGGCCATTCGGTGTGGCGGTTCAGCCCTATCTGACCAGTGCCTCCGCTGACTGACGGAGAGCGCACAGCCACTGGATGGTTGGCCAATCAACCAAGGTGCCCTGCATACTGTACGTTACTTGGCTGCGTCTTGTAAATAATAGGGGCCCCGGGGGCTGGCTGTTCTTAAGCTGACGATGGACACCTGTTTACTCTTCTTGCCGTCCTCATCCGTCTCGCCACTTGTCTCTCGCCATGGCTCGGGAAGCCCATCCAAAGACACTCTTCCACTTCGTGCCTACTAACCAGGTCGCCCATGATGCCCTCCTTCACCCCGATAACAAACACCGCGTCTCGAGCTCCAAATACGGCCCTGGCCTTGAGGTTGGCTATCATGTCCCGTCCGGCCCTCGAGGCCATGTCATCATCCTCCAAACGGCTTGTGTCAAGTCAAGAGGTGGCTCAATAGTCAACCCAATTAGATGCCCACGAGGCTGCATGCTGCTGTTACGCCGGGCGACTGCTTTGAGCCAAAGCGTAATCTTCTTTTTCGGGTACCTTTGGGAACAGGGTTTCCGAAGGTAGCTTCCAAGCTAATTTATGGACTTTGAGGAGCTAATCAGCCCATTGCTGGTGTTCCCTTTCGACAAGATTGTTGGAGGAAATTTGACTTGCCAAGTGAGCTAGTCGCTCTCGGAATGAAATGTATTTGTGGCAGTCGATGTTTAAGCCGTGATTCTCGGTCGACTGGTGGTTGCTTGCAGGGGGAGTTGGCCATCACTGACCCCGTCGGCCAGAGACGAAGGCCCGTACGCGTTTTTCGGGTTGTTGCTATGCGTCTCAGCTTTGATGGCCGGCTAGTTCTGTCTGGTGATGCACCAAAACGAACCTTTCTGTGACTATCCCCCTCTGTGACTGGCCAGAATCGGCTGCCACTGGCAGTTTTCTGCTAGAAAGATCTGAGGCATAAACATATGGAAAGGTAAGCAGAGGAGGGGATTGTTGACTCCTTTCGTCTAAGTCAATAGGCATCCTGACAAAAGTAAAGAAAAAAGAATCAGACTGGCGCCAATATGGTCGAATGAATAAGCGTCTGAGATGCATCATGCAGTTCATATGGTGCGTGGCTTGTTGATGACAACCAAACACACGAGTTGATTGGTTGAGACGCCTATTACTGAACTGTTTAACTACGCCGAGCCGTGTCTACCAGACAAGGTATGGTCAAGAATTCAACGTCAATATATATATTAGATGGGCTTATCGAACCATGGACCTCCATTTCATGTTGGAAAGTACGCCAAATCCTTCCAACGTCTACTACTCAACTCTTTTATCCCCGATATCAAGTAGGCCACATAGGCTGGCTGCTGAAGCATGTCAAGGTGTGCCTTTTAAAGGCTCCGTAGCTTATCTAAACCTCTATAGTGGCGTAATATTGTCAAATTTATTCCAAGATAACCATCTGACACGCCCAGCAAAGCCCAACCCAGGGGCCGCGTACATAAGGAACCCACTCCTTCCTATCCGACACCAGCAGTTGCTCGACGCGAATCTTCTACTATGTTAATTCACCTTTACTCTCTGAAAGGCAAGGTGCTTCCGCAATAACAAAGAACACAATTTTTCCACATTTCAAGCATCATAACCCAATGCTTACACAAAACCCTAATTTTAAGCTATCTGCTGGCTGCTGCGGCTGCTGCAGCTACAGAAGGAAAGACTCAACCGAATGCATCACTAGAGGTTATTCCAGCCCTCAGTGGCTATAAGAGCTGCCTGCTTTTCCACCCAAGAGGCGAATCATCTACATTTCATCCAAGTATATCTAAATATTCTTTGCCTCCTCAAACCCGTCGTTGAAGCTGAAGATCAGTCTCAGTTGGTCCCGAAAAGTATAGAAGAACATGCTCATGCCCATGACGACATCAACGCTAAACTTAATGCTCTTGACCTTGATTTTACTATGGTACTCCCGTTGCTCGTAGTGCTCAGCAATGCCCACGCTAGTCACCAGGGCGTCCTTGGGGACTGGGCTAGAGAGAAGCTCGGGAGTCTGAACGGCTCCGCACAGCACACGCTTGAAGTGACAGTCGAGCTCAATCACCTTGGTATTGCCCTCGAACGAGGTCTGGTAGTACTTACCCGCGATTGGACAATGTCCCAGTATGAAGCCGGCAGGCTAACCTTGTATGGAGAAGGTGTATATCAGACAGACGCTGCGTTTTTGCTCAAGTTTTACGGTTCAGGTTGGCACGGGCAAAGATTGAACTGGTTCGCCGTCACGTAATGAGAAAGTTTGGACTTAGGATCCGCGTGTTGGATAATGACCCGGACGTACGTGGCGTGAGGGTAGAAGTCACGCTGATCCCTTTCATCTTGCAAGTATTTGTCAGCGCCTCGGTGGTGTTGGTGGAAATCACCAACTCGGCGTTCTGGGACTTGCCCGGCGGTGCTGCATTGAGAGAATAGAATAGTGCGTGGTGCTCACGACCATCACAAAAGCCGGTCGAGATATTCGCCTTGGCGATAAAGTAGCCCTCCAAGCCATCCACTGAACGCTCCCAGCGGTTGCCTGACACTTGAGTCCAACCCATCTTAGTGACGCAAGTCACGAAGTAGAACAAGGAGTAGGATAATCAGGTACCCAGAAGTTTTCCTGGACGAGGCTTAAATGCTGTGGCCATCCTCCTCTCTATATGCCCTTGAAGTGACTGGCTAAGCACAGCGCCGCATCAGATGCCTCTTGTTTAATAACAAGTTTGTTGGACTACTCCAGTCTTTTCGAACAGTTAATTCAGAGGCCGCAGGTGATTTCTTGCTCTGACCTTGATCTCGCAAAATTATTGCTGAAATGGAACCTATCAGAGCCGGCGAAGGATTCGTGATGACTGGAGCCAGATACTCACCTCACGATTGGCGGCCCATATTCCGAGCATGCCCCTGAGCTCTACATCATGAGGCTCAGTGGAAACTTGCCTAAGCCATGGGGAGACTCTCTTATCTCCTTGGAACCCTAAAGCCCAGCCGCGTGTGGCGAGAAAGAAAGGCGGTGTCTCAATGCGGCTGCCCTTCCTTGCAAGTTCGACCTCTAACACGCGATGCTTGCTTCCATGGCGAGGTTCTATATTTATTACACTTCGGCGTTCGCAAGTCACAAAGTCTAGGATAGGTGAAAGCTTAGGAGATTGGCGAAATATAATGACATTAAGTTCTGAATTCCGGGCGACGCACAAAGAGAGGTTGCGTGATTGTAAGGCTTGAGACAATTACGGAGTGAAGCTCTCGCACAATGCTCCAAGCTGCTTACGATATCAAGACGGAAATACAGCCAGGGGTGTCTCTGCCTGGGTTTATAACTGTGTATACGACCCCAAGGCAGATCAAGGCAGCCCAGTAGAAGGAATGCGGAGATCCTTTTATAAACACCTCTGGTCAAGTCCTTTTAGCTCAAGTTATAGCCCCCCACTCACCGGGGAGAATTGCTCAAGCACTCGCATGCACTTCCAGTCGGGCATCAATATGAACTAGAAAGGTTCTTAGGCATGATGAGACAATATGGGATACCCAAAAATAGTGACCCTATAATGTTGGATACTTAATAAACGACCGTAGCCATGAGCTCGTTATTTCAAATTCTTCGCACATACGCCTGAGGCGGTACCGACAAAGTCTTTACGTGCAACCATCGAGACTATACTATCTCACATCCATGTGACAGCTCTCGGTGGGTAAAAACGTCTCACAGTCGATCGTAGTAGAAATGTGCGATGGGAGAATAAGAAGGGCGAGCAGACCTGGTGAGGTACCAGTTTGGACTACGACTCCAGCTCACTGGTTGGTGATCTTGTTGATGTGTATTGGTCAAGGATGTACTAGGCCCTTTGTATCGTCTTTATATGTCTCAGGCGCGCAGATTTAGTCGACAAATGCGCAATCCAGTTTTCAGACCTTCAAAACTACCTTGTCGACGCCTAGGTCTATAGCGATGAGCCATCGACCCCAACTCAGACTGCCTATGCGCTCTCGCTAGAGTTGAGCCTCTTGATAAGAGAAGCAGAGCGCTCTTGCTGGAAACACCGATATTAATGATTGGGAGCGCGATTATTTATTGGGCACTAGCTTTGCAGTAACTCCGCCTCTCGGCTCTTGAGTCCTCTCACGTAAGGAATCCGGAGGCCGCGGGTCGACGGGTGATGCCAAGTCAATCATCAGCCACGGAAACCTGCAGTTGGTTCTGCCTGCAGCGCTCTGATGATCCGGCGACCCCGAAGCCCCCTGCTCCTGTTGTTCGGCTCCGCCGTTTTGTCTCTGCGCCGAGCGCCGAGCCACAGCTGAACTTGGCCGGGTGCCGACACATCCGGCTGCCGAGTCCTGTAGGTAGAAGTACCGAAACTCCGTGCCTTCAGCATTGGACGGGAGCCTCTACATGGGGAACTGCGCCACCTCTGAACAGAGCAAGTGTGACATCAGCTGAGCTGTTACGGCACCCAAGATGCACGACCAAAGCCAAGCCTCCAGGTGATAGTGGGCGACAAGTAAGCTCGTATTCGACATCCAGAGGTAGCTGCACCTTAAATATGCGCTTGACCCCTCTTTCGATGCAGGCTTCAGTCAATACATTCAACAACTATTCTTCAACAGCATCGAAACATTATATCACCAAAACTTCTCATCTGAAGAGTCGACTGCGTGGAACTTCCAAAGACCTTTGAAGAAACCCAAACCATGTCGGCCCAAGAGTACTACAGCGGTGGCCAGCAAGGCCATTCCCAACAGGTTAGTTCCAGCAATACAAACCCTGAGCCATATGCAACGTAACTAACAGACCTCAAACAGCCTCAGCACTCACAGGGATCTGGCTATGGCGGCCCTCAAGAGTCCAGCTACGACAAGCACGGACAACCACCCTATGATCGACAACAGGGCAGCCAGCACGGGGGCGCTTCGGCATACCCTGACGGCCCTCAAGGCCAGCCCGGACCCGATGGAGAGCGAGGGCTCGGCGCCACAGTACTTGGAGGTGGCGCTGCCGGATGGGCTGCCCATGAAGCTGGCGGTGGTTTCCTGGGCAGTCTCGCTGGTGCAGTTGCTGGAGCCATTGGTGCCAACATGATTGAGTCCAAGTACAAGAAGCACAAGAAGGAGAAGAAGGACAAGAAGAATCACAGGGACGGGCGTCCTAGAGAACTCTCTGGCGACTCTACCAGCGACAGTGATTCTGATTCTGATGATGGCCGGCGCCGTCGCAGTGACGACCGTCACCGTCGTCGCGATGATGATCGGTACCGTGATGGCGATCGTCACCGCGATGAAGACCGATATCGCGATGAGGATCGCTACCGCGGCCATAGCGACGAGCGTTACCGCGATGAGGACCGTCACCGTCGTGATGAGGACCGTTACCGCGACAGCGATCGCAAATACCGCGATAGCTCTCCCCGTCACAAGAGCTCTTACAACGACCTTGCTTACGGCAGCTCTCGTTGGTAATCATGTTGACGACTGTATATCTTTGGCGGTACATCTCAAGATGTAAGGATGATTTGATGATTGTAATTTCTACATAGCTATAAAGTTTCCTTTCTCAATTTTCAGGCTCGTAAAAGCAAAACCGTGTTGATTATCTTCTGTAACTATAGCTATCTTGTTCTGACAACTATCTCTGCCCAGCCCATTAGCTCATGCTACCAGCTAAAAAAGAACATACTGCCACCAAGTGTCTCGCGCAAAACAATGTCGTTTCAACACGATGAGTACTGTGACATTGATTTGCTGAACACCGTTATTCTCAAGAAAAAGCACAACCCTATACAAGTACCTCGTGCTATATTCGAATACTACGCTTTCTAGCGGTCTTCTGTGCTTCAAGTCTCATCTATCACTTTCATTGTTGCTGGCACATCAACCGAGAACATGTTTCCTAGTAGGGGAAAAACACCACGTGAATAACTATTCCTGCCATAACATCTATGCTGATGGCCTATACTGGGAGTTATTCGAGGTTTTGTGGGCTGGTGCTTCCATGATCCTGTCTTGGTTGCTGCGTCAGTTGACTTTCTTTAAATAGCCGGATCCTCGTGCCTGTCCACGGTGGACGCAGTTAGTTGTGGCCACTTGGAAGAGACCCGAAACTTGCTGAAGTGAACATGTTGAAGCTTATCTAATCTTTCGTTCATATATCCCCTTGGTGAATTGGGGATTATGCCAGAGACCTCGACTTGTCGGCACTGAAGTGACTATTAGAACAAAGAAACTATTGGCTACATCTGCAGAAGGGATTTCGGCCGGACTCGCGCGAGACCAAAAGGCTTTAAATCCTCCTGAATTACATTCTTCACTCATCACAGTATTCTTGGATCAAGGTAGAAAGTTGTTGTCGGTGTTATAGACATTGAAAATCGGTTCTAGAGGTAAGACATGGGTACTTGAAACTAGACATATGAGAGTTATTATTTGCGCTGACGCTTTAGCACAAAGGAACGAGATTCCTCTGGCTCGTCCTCCCAAGGACTGTCGTATTGTGACGTGATCTGCTGTGCGGCCTTGGCGGCAGTTGGGCGGCGGAAACGAGAGATGTTCTAACAAGCCGGGGAAGAGGTCAAACTTCTACGCTGGTTTGGGAGTATCTGGATTGGAGCAAAGGCCGAAGAAGATAATTCCAATAGTTGTCTTCTTTTGCTATTGTGGCCCCTACGAAGAGACTAAAGAAATGAAGATAATTCCATCCTCGGAAGACAACCAGCACTTGACGACAGTACTCTCAAGTATTAGAAGATCCACGCCAGGAACACTGTCGTCGGTGTGTCAACTGCTTCCTAGTGTAGGTTACACCAGTCCTGCATCCAACTAAATTAGCAGGCCATCAGCTGGAAACATGTTGTCCAACCCCAGTCAAACGGCATTGTGTGAGCCAAGTAAGGGCAGCCGTTCCGACGAGGAAGAGTAATATTGGTCCACTCCCGGATCCTTTTAAAAATACTGATGACTTGGGCTCGCTGGTTGTTTTACTCCGGCCAAAGGGCCATATACCTGTCGGGGACGCTACCCTTGATATAATGAGCTGTTGTATCTTGGGACCGCCTCGTTGTGGGTTTCTGTATATCCATTATCCCTTGAAGTATGTGGGCTTTTGATGAGTTATTTGAAGACTTAATCTATCGAATTTGCGAAATGGAATCTTGCTTTGGACAGCTGTAAGGCGCTGTTAGTTTGCAACTAGGTATATCTGAGTTTGCTGATACTTATTAGCCTTAATTGGGTTGCGGATTCTAACCCTGCGGCTGTAGAGTAATAAATTGGTGACGGTGTTGTGAAACCGTAGTCCAGAAGATAGGGAGATAGATGTACTTGAGGGATTTCAGGTCTTGGATGGCCAAGTAAGGTGTCCCCCGCCCACCACGTATCCAACTCCGACCCAAAGCGTTGCGAAGTTGACTGACTCGATAGTGACTTGAGGCTAATCTTTCTCCAGATCAGAGCTTATTGGGGCTCTACATTGGATTAGACAACTGAGTATAGGTTGGTTAGAGGCTGTAATACTTCGTACTTCCGGAGTGTCACAGCATGGGGCCTTTGTGTTGACGTTGTCACCAGTTAAGTGGAACTGATGTCGTATCGCCTTGAGCGAGTCAAGTTCGACATTGTGGATGAATCTAAAGAATCGCCTCACAGTGTTCATAAAAGTCGCCAAGCATCTAGGTGCCTTATCGGGGATCGCGCTGTATTGTGCCGCAGTAAAGGGTGCCTGAATGAGAGGGGGATGGACTCATGGAGGTCACTTGCTCTGAGTTTACGAGACAGCATCGATGTCGGGCCACTTAAGCGCTTCCTACTGGAGCACATTAGCATAATCATTATCAAATATTATCATAATATAGTTTAGCTAAGGCATAAATAGCCATTCCTGTGTTTTTTATTCCCTACAACTATGACCAACAGGACACTGCCTCCGTACGTCAACTCAAGCAAGGCATAAGCCAGAAGCATGCCAATTTTCACGCCCCATGTTCTTTGACACGCTTAGCTAGTGAAGTTGTGGTGCGCAAGCTCGTAAAGGAAGCCGGAAGTAACCTTGACGTGCTGAATAACGTGGTCAAAGTCAACGTTCGCAATGGTGTCGTTGGGAGTGTGGATGTAAGGGTTGTGGTTGCCAAAGGGCGTCTCGAAGAGGAACGATGAGGGGAAGCCGTTGCGGGTGGCCGAGGCGTGATCGGAGCATGCGTAGCCGCACTTGGACTCCTCAAAGGGGATATCGGCGTATTCGTCGATCAGGACCTTGAGAAACTCATTCTGATCGGCATTGGTGTTGTCAGTGATGAGGCCGAAGCGTTCGTTGCCGTCACGGCCCACGTAGCCGACCATGTCTTGGTTGAGCATGGCCTCGACCTGAATTCCAAGGCGAGAGTAGGAGTTGAAGATATCCTGAGAGCCTAGCAGACCGGTCTCCTCGGCCGAGTACCAGTGGAACTCGATGGTGTTGAGATGGTCGCCTTTGGCGATGCGGGGGTCCGCGAGCAGAGCGGCGAGAATGTTGAGCTGCATGATGGACGCGGAGCCGTTGTCGTCGGCGCCCGGAGCGCGGCCAGCACCGCGGTCATTGGAGATGACGGAATCAAGGTGAGAGCCACTGATGACGGTCTTGAGGCGGACCTTGCCGGGGATGGAGACAACAATGGAAGGCTGTGACCAAGCCTGGTGCTGAATCAAACGAACCGAGGCAAACTCGTGCTTCTTGACCACCTTCTCCACCTCCTTGTATAGCCATTGGGCGGCCTGCACTCCGTACTTGGAGTTGAAGTAGCGGTTGTGGAATGACGAGAACTTCCTGAGTTGTTTCTCGATCTTTTTGCTGTCGACGTTTCTGATGATTTTCCTGACGTTGGCCTTGTGGTTGACCTTTTTCGGGTAGGCTGGGGATGCAGCGGCCATGAGACGAGCCGATGCAGGGTTATGGTCCTTCCACTCGGTGATGTCGAAGAAATGGACGTGGTCCTAGAACCTGATTAGCTACTTGTTGTTTTTCAAGATTCAGTCAGGGCTCACATCAATCATTTCAAACTTTTTGTCCTCGGTCACCTCAACGGTCTTGCCAGGCGCAATCTCAAGCGTGAACAGCTTGTCCGCACGCTCCTCAATGGCGGCAGCTGGAGCTGTGGCCGACACCGAGGCAGCGAGGGCCGCGACAAGAGGGACCGTGTAGCGCATGATGGGCAGTATTCTTGATCCTGAGACAGATGACTTGTTAGGACGAGAGGTTGTTCAAGCTTCCACGGGTCGGGAGTAGAAGAGAGTGATCGACGCCTGAGGGGAGAGATCCGAGAACAGCAAGCTAGAGCTTCCGGGGAGATGAGCTTCATATAGCTGCAAGCTGCGCCGTAGCATCTGTTTGGTCAAGGGTCGGTTACATTGGCCCCTCGTGATACCAAGCACACGGTGCTGGTTCGCCAATTCGCCAATCCTGCGCAAAAGATAGGAAAGGATTTCCGCATTGCCAAGGCTCTCGGTGCTGCAGTGCTACTCCACATAGGGAAGCTCGAGGGCCTCGTCGCTTCGCCAGCTACAGGGCCAAGCTTGAGCGTGATTGGGACCTTCTGGATTTACAGAAGCCAGCAGGAGGCGTAAGATGAACATTGCTACGACTGCGCTGGTCCCTGGGGAAAATGCAGGGAACCCTGGCCTAGTTCCATTCCCCGCATCGCACATTGACGAGGCGATACAGTGATACGATATTGCCGTTAGTAAAATTGAGACGCCGATTTATCCATGGCATGAGTTCAGTGTTCGTTTAACGTTTCAGTCTGAAGAAAAATACTTCTATGAAACCATGATCACCGAGTAGCATCCAGCAGAGCCGTCGTTGTCTTTCCCGAACCAGAGCTACTTGATGGCTGCATCTTCGGGGTCGTCAAAAGTTCCCAGAGGGGTAAGCAGTCAAGATCCTTGAGGTGTCCGGGAAGCATCCCTATTTGGGCAGGTCAACGGCCCGCCAAGGGGCGGATTAAGAATAGCCTCCAAAAGTTCGCTAACAAAGCAATGCGGGGAAACAAGCTTGCCTCAAGCCAGTTAATTTCGTGATAAGCTTAAAAACCTAGAAGCCAGTTTCTTTTAGGGTGGCGCCACCACATTATAAAGATTCGGGGATTATCAATATAGTGAATAGAATTTGGCGTCTTGTATTCTTATGGGCATGATATCGTCCGAGAGTCTTGCCATTGTGGTACGTGATACGATATTCGGGCCGAGCAACACGCATGAGAACACAGATGCAACGGCCGTTGGCCATGAGGACGATGATACACAGGAGATAGCCATGGGGGGTCTTAATACACGAAGTGCATAATATTAAGCTTCATGATTGGCGACAGGCCACTGTTTCGGATTTTGACATAAGTCTATCCCAATATAGCGCTTCAAACTGATCTGTCGATGCCCTATCGCTAAGATCCTAGCCCGATATTCATGAGTCTCAAAGACAGGTGGAAGAACCGCACCTTTGAGTAAATCCCCGGTTAAACAATGAACCACTCTCTCTATAAGATTCCTTGAGGCTTCATGGTACGGCGCGTTACCTGAGGCGAGGATAAGTTGATGCAAGTTAGCATTTGGTGTAGATGGCACGATTAGCAAGCTCGTGTCTGGAACGCTGAGGGCCCAAAAATAGTTTAATAATTCTCGACTGGTTGGGAAACATGAAATAACGAGCCTTCAAAGAGGTAGATATAGCTAGTAAAGGAGTTTAAACATTTAGGCATAGAGTATAGTAACATTTTAATACGACTACTTACTTAAAGATTTAATAACGTTATATACAAGTATAAATATAGTAGCTACTAGACCTAAATCTTCCTTGTATATATTTTAGGAGTTTCGTACTACTATAGAATATATAAATTATTATTAAGATAAGCTATTAATGTACTTATTTATTAATCGTCCTTTCCTAATTAAACCCGGTAACATCTAGGCATACAGACACCTGCAGCATCTAAACAT
>JABCKW010000352.1:0-18123 GCA_014824385.1 Fusarium cyanostomum | reverse complement strand
CTATAAGGTACCTAGCCCTCTGGCCCCCAATCCCCGACCCCTGCGCAGTCGATTCCCTGGACTGTCTGTCTCTGACACCCTGGCCTTGGCGCGTGACCTACGCAGTAAGAACTCCAACTGAGCTATTGGATCTGCGCGCAAGCTCGCCTAACTGCGGAACCTGTTCCGTTTTTCAACCGCTTCGTGAACAGAGCCCCAATTGCCCGGGGAAGCGGGCATTTCCCATTCCCCCTTCAGACGCGGGCTCTCGCGGCCGTTTGGACATGAAACGGAGCGCGGCGCATATTCATCGCGCATATCTCCGCTTCCGGAAGTCGCGGACAGAGAGAGGTTCTCCAAACGGGGAATTCGTAAAGCCGTGGGTTGAGGTGCTGATCGGCGGGAGATTGCATGCATGAGACGTATTATTTCTGATATTGCAGTATCATGATACGCATCCATCTGGGGTTGACCACTCTGGGCATGACTGGTCGAGCACCGCAGTTCCTGCGTCTGGCTGTTCATGGTTTCATGGTTCTCCGGGATGGTCCAGGGTACCTATGCTGTCTTTACCTACTCCGTACTCCGTGCAATGGCTTTACTAACGAACCAACCCTCTCGAAGATGATCTCTACCTTGTTGCTCTAGCACGAAGAGTAATTATCCTGGAATTTCCGAAACTTTGTGATAATATACTTAAGACTTTATTAAGCTTTATACTAGCTACGTAAAGCGTCTACTGTGAATAGTCTGAGGGTGGCTGTAGATAAAGGTTGCACCGTCAGGCAGGGTCTTCAAATGAGATCTATACGTTCGCAACTTCACTCCTCCAACCCCATCCGCCAATGGCGTCCTTCTCGAGCCTCTTCATTCCCGATGCTTCACAGATCATCATTACCACGTCCCTGACTGCCCTCACTTCGTCCACGCTAGCTCCTCCGTTGAGTGCGCCCCTCAAATGCCCCTTGAGTTGAGGGTTCACCTGGGTTAACCTCGTCAGTATCAAGGCTCATTGACGGTTGGTGTGTTCATCCGGTGGGTTCGCCTCGGAAGCTCCTCACATCTTGGGGAATTAGACTGGCAATGAGAACAAACGAGGTCTCAGCTGGCGTGAGGATATCGGTGTTGCTGAGGACATATCCATATATTAACCTCGCCATCAAGCCCAGATCTCTTGCCCCTGAACGGTCCATCTGACCCATCACACGTCTGGCGATCTTGCCATAAATTTGATCGAAGAAGGTCTGGCCTCGCTCGAGTACTCGTGATGGGGTTGTCTCGTACACGTCATTGAATCTCCGGGATGGAGTGTCTATCGTGGTTGTATCGAGAAGGTCTTCTGGTGTCACGGTCTTCAACGCCAATAGGGCATTGATGGTCTGCGAGGTTGGTCAGATTGAGTGTTCGTCTGTCTTTCTCGGTGTCTCACATACCCTTGGCATGCCTCCGACAGCAGAGGCTTTGATGAGGGCTTCGCGGAGACGCCTTGAGATGCTCAATTGCTCGTCTCGCCCAGGCATAGTCTCGGTTACTTCAGTACTTCCCTCGGTAGCATGTTTGAAGACCTTCGGTAGCTCATCTGGGCGATTGAGTGCACTCAAAGTCGTGGCAGTGATAAAATACCACGTATTTCGAGGCAGGTTTGGCTGCTTCCGGATGGCCGCGAGCAGGGCGGGAGTAATAATTGGCGTTGCCGCCGCCATGTTGTTGAGGTTTGCTGGCCAACAACACGCACTTACACGAGCAGCTGTCAAGGGAAATTCGTGATTGCCCTGGTTAGAGAGATGAGTTCAAATCAACTGACATGACGTACCAACGAGACAATGAAATCAAATGGACGCGACTTCAATCATCGTTATGCTGTAGTATGTATAGCCATTCTGGGCCTCGAGATGACGCATTTTCCATATCTGGCTTCAGGGTAAGCTGCTTGCAAGCAACCAGACTGCGAGCGATTCTGATGACCAGGGCGGATAAACATCGGCTGCCCGCCATATGCACGCCATATAAGCATCACGTGCCTTGGCCCGCCACCCCTGCGTCATCGCTCGTGTGGCTCGCCTCTGCTTAACGTGGCATCAAGCGATAACAACGGCGTCTTTATTACTTTTCGTCGAAACATTCACTGGGTGACCCGCGGTTTCGACAATGGGGATGCAGGCGTGATTGGTTACTTTTATCAATTTTCAGAGGTGCCCAATATTGCTGAAGATTCCCATGCCCAAGATGCGGCTTGGCTGGTATGCTGGGGTAAGTACTGTATCTCTCTCGCGGTGGAAGCTTAGGGAAGCTATCTGGAGCTATGGCAGATCATCCCGAACTCGTGCTGACATTTGCCATCAAGGCCTCGACGGCCCTCGCGGGCACTGTAGTGCTCTCGGCCTTCTACCAGCGCGCTAATTTCTACTCGTCTATGGTGTATCTCGCCCAGAGCAACTTTTGTCTGTTGGTATGTGGTCCCGCGATCCCCGGAAAGCGGTGCTCCCCTCCCCATGCACAACTACATGCTGAACTTGTCATGCCTAGGTCTTGGTCAACTTCTCGCTACTGCTGTACAGTAGCTTCGTTTACGGTCTCACACGGATATTCTTTGGCCCCCTACGCGCCGTCGAGGTCGAGCAGCTCACCGAGCGAGCCTGGTTTGCGATTACGGAAACATGCCTGGCCATGACCATCTTCCGCGAAGAGATCGGGGCCTGGTTCCTTGTCATGTTCGCCGCGTTGGTAACTGGCAAGGTCTGGGGATGGATCGGCGACGGACGAGTTGAGGTTCTCGAGCAGCAACCGCCTGCCAACCCACGCCTATTCCACTTGCGACTCAGCGTGTCGCTCGCGTTGAGCTTCATCTACGATATCTACATCCTCCGATACACGGTCAACACGGTCATTCAACAGGCGCGTCCTAATATGATGGTTATGTTCCTCTTCGAGTTTGCTGTGTTGGCGACTTGTTCATGGCGGACGGCAGCTCGGTATGCACTGTCGTTGGCGGAGCAGAACGTCCACGAGGCGCAAAAGCGTCACCGTCTGCTCCTGCGGAGGAGAGAGGTTAGGGAGCAGCGACTAGCTATTTTGCAGCGGCGCGAAGCGGCTGCTCGTGCTGGCGAGGAGGTATCGGACGAGCCGCTGCC
Source organism: Fusarium cyanostomum (assembly GCA_014824385.1). Lineage (NCBI taxonomy): Eukaryota > Fungi > Ascomycota > Sordariomycetes > Hypocreales > Nectriaceae > Fusarium > Fusarium cyanostomum. The sequence goes on along the minus strand of JABCKW010000352.1, from coordinate 15,013 downwards.
GAACGAGGACGACATTGACGAAATGGATATCGAGGTGCCAGGATGGTCAGCCAAGGGAGAGTTTGTGCTTTGGCTGGACCTCCTCGCCGGTAAGATGCGCCCTGTACGCGCCATGAATGCCTCGCTCACAACGTTTAGACATGATCAAACTCGGCATCTACATTGCATTCTTCTTCATGCTCCTTACCTTCTATGGCCTTCCTATCCACATTATGAGGGACCTGTTCATGACGTCGCGCGACTTCGTCAAAAGGCTGGGCGCACTCTTGCGTTACCGAAAAGCCATCAAGGAGATGAACCGATACCCTGACGCCACCCAGGAGGAGCTCTCCCGGGAGGATACTTGCATTATCTGCCGCGAAGAGATGCGACCCTGGGACCCCGAGAACAACCCGGGCGCGATCGATCGGGCTCGGCCCAAGAAGCTGCCTTGTGGGCATATCTTGCACCTTGGCTGCCTCAAGAGCTGGCTTGAACGCCAACAGGTCTGCCCAACTTGCCGCAGCCCTGTTACTCTGAGCGACAACGCTCGTGCAGGGCAAAATCGAGAGGCCGGACTTCGAATACAGATCGGCGGCGGGCGTCCTGCAGACCAACAACCCCCGGCAAATCCTGGAGACGCTCCAGCTCAAGGGCAGCAGAACGGCGATGGAGCAAGACCCGAACAGCATCAAGGCGGACCTAGAATCTTTCACTTTGGTCCTCTCCGAGTTGGGTTTGGAGCCAATGGGCAGCAAGTGCGAGAGCTTGCACAACAGTTTGGCATGCCTCAGGGTGCTCTCAACCAGGGGCTGGCTCCACCTGCACCAGCAGCCGCTACTCCTGTTGTTCCCGGCCAGACAGCGCCGGCTTCTCCTCAGCCACTCACTGGAGACAATGTGCAGAATATTGGAACTCTACTTCAACAGGCGGATCATATGATCCAGCGTGAGATGCAGTCGCTTCAGGTTGCGCAAGTTGAGCTGCAAACCATTCATCTACTCCAAGCAGAGCTCCATCGCCTACGACAACAGAGACAGCAGTATCAAGAACAGCCGCAAAACATGCAGGCTCAGCCGGCACCCTCTTTTCCTCTACCCATGCCACAACCTCCACTGATGCCTCAGCATCATCACCACCAGATGCCGCCCCAAGTGGCTGTAACGCAACCCCCTGGTTTCCCATCATTCCCTACCATTCCTCCACGAAACCCTAGCCCCCTTATGGCCCGCCATGGTGCTCCCGCCAATGCCGTGCCCATTCCCGCCGGAAGCGCTGAGCTGCCAGAGGGAGTCGTCATTCCGCCCAGCTGGTCTCTGTTGCCGCTACATAGGCTGGATGGAGGCCAGAGCTCGACGCAGCCCTCGCCTCAGGCCGGACCTCAACCCGCAGTCGCAGATGGTTCGAACGTGCCTCAGCCGACACCTACCGCCCGACAACCATCGCCCAGTGGCAGCGGTAGCAACGAGGCCCAGCCGTCTGAGAATTCCTCTCCGGCAGCTCCAGCTGAGGCCTCCATTCCTCGTGCTCCTCAGTTCACTTCTCAGTTCACACGAGCCGTCGACCCTCCTCCCGTTGTTGCGCCCAGTCCACGGATGCCCAACTGGGGCGGGTCTGCCCAGCTCTTTGGTAATGGTTCTCGCCTAGACCAGGCCGAGCCAGCGTCCCAGAACGAGCCGGAGGTGGAAGCGGGCACGAGTCGAGCTGCCCCTGTTGGACCACCCTCGCAGCTGGATCCTCCAGCAGCAGAGCAAGTCCAGCAAGACACAGACTCATCCGAATCGAGCGACTCGGATGATTCGCCCGAGATTACGCCTTCAAAGGGCAAGGCCAGAGCCGTGACTGTCGAGGATGTGGATGACGAGGAGGCCACGAAAGCAAACGACGAGGGCAAGGACGGAATCGAGGAGGACTAGTCTGTGGATGATTAGGAAAATGAGCTGTGCTTTTCCCCCTGCGTTTAGCTACATCTACATACTGTACATGCTCCTGAGCTCACCAAAGAGCCAAAAACTCATATCTTTCACTGGAGGTAGCGACATGAACACGGCGTTTCAGAGGAGTCCCCCCCCCCTTTCATTGCTTGCGTGTATGGGTCTTGTTGCGTGCACACGTCACTAGCGGAAGTTGTACCTGCCGACGAGGCGTAGTGTTTGTATTAAATAATGAAGTGAGAAAATGCAAAGTATGAGGCACCATCGTCGACCAGCGCTCTGTGACTTGCTTGGCACACCGGGCTCACCCTGTTACCAATATATATAAAAGGACCTTGAAACGTAAATTGTAGCGGCCGAGGCGAAAACTATACATCGCAACGCTTGACATGCAAACTACTAATGCAATTTGTACTGTACACCACTTCGACATAACCCGGGAGGAAACTCCTCCATGATGAATGAAGCCATGGGGATGCTGATGAACGGGATAGTGCAAGAAACTGGAAGCCAAGGGCAAGCGAAACAAAGCACGCAAACCCAGCAAAAACACACAACATGCAAGGGTTGAAGAGGACGCAGATGAGTGAACCCAAAAGGCAAGTCAAGGGAATAATCTTTCCTGCTCATGATGACACCTAAAGAGATGCTTCCATAGTGTCGACATTCCCACCAAAATACACCTTTCCTGCTCTTCCTCTACCGTCGACGGTGAACATCGAAGCAAGTCGGCAAAAGTAAACAAGGGAGCCAAGGGAGCCAAAGAGTAACGACAAAGTAAAATACCTGTATCCGTGGCACGGTTACCCAAGAATCCCATCATACCTGTGCCTGTTCCCATGTCCGTTCGTAGTCTCGGAACGGTACGCATTAATCATTCCTTCTCCTCTTCCGTGTTGGATAACCCCATCTCATTCTCCGTAGTGGATAACAATAAAAGACTCGGTGTCTTGTAGCCGATTCGGAGAGGTAGTCGATGCACAAGCGACCTCAACCTATGTGTCGAGCACCTCCAGTTCTTCGTCCCTTGGCGGCAATGGTGTCTCGCGCTGTGGGATGTCCTCCCCCTTCTCCCATGCCGCACCGGGGCCGGAATAGCTCGGCTCGGGAATCGTCAACGGTTGCGAAGTTGTCATGGGATCGAGGCTGCCACTGCCCATGTCGCGCAGGATGCTCGTCGACCTCTCGCCTTTTACCGGCTGGGGACTGAGCACACCTGTGACAGACTGCGCAACATAAGTAGGTGACCTCACATCCCCTGAACCAAAGGGCAATGGGCGTGATGGAATCTCGTGACTCACTCCTCCCTGCTGCCCCTGGCCTCCGCCACCGCCACCGAGCTTCTTCAGCAACGCATCCGATTGCTGCTTGGCCAGCTTCTGGAGCTGGGCCAATGGATCCTGGTGATGCAGCACCAAGTCAGCCAACCCACACAGGCAGTCTGCAGGCCCCCAACGTCTCCCATGCACACATACCCATTCAGACTGCGCGGGCACACCCTCAGCTTCAGGAAGCTGCTTTGCCCCTTCATCGCCATGCTCCTTATCATCTCCTGACCAGAATGACTGGCGATGGACCGGAGCCGGCGTAACTGGCAAGCTGGGACGCTCTATCGCGCTGGGGAAATCGGTGAGCTTCAAACCACGAAGCCGTACGCCACTCCGATCATCCTTCCATGCACCAGATGATGGGCTCTTGATACGCCCGATCGAAGAGCTTGAGCTCTTTCCACGTCGGTGACCATGCAAGCGATCAACATAGCGCTCGATCTCTGGTACCTCATCCCAGGCATTGACACGTGTGAACGACGTCCAGGGATCTGATGGGGTGATTTGTACAGTCGGAGGAGTCGGCGTGGATGATTCGCCCTTTGTCTCCGTTGTGGACGAAGCCACGCCAGAAGATTCTACAAGTGCTTTACTTGTAGTAGACGGCTCTGGTTCAGATCCTGGTGTAGGCTCCACGATAGGCTCCGGTTCTGGTTCACCAGCAAAGCTTCTTGTTGGGCGAGGTCGGTTGCGCTCCCAGGGGAAGATCTCTACAGACGGTTTTGAACGAGGTGCAGGAGGCTCTTTCGGAACCTCGTACCACATGTTCTTAGGTGGACTCGGATACCGTTCGGGCGGGACGAACGGGGTTGTGTCGCGGGACATTTCGTAATGAGTCGAGGGGAAGTTGATTGCCTCTGGCTTTGAATCCGCCGGGGGCGGATGTCTAACGACAGTCAGTGATTCAGACTCGGGGGTGAAACAGCTGTAAACAATGGGCCTACCTTTGAGCATCCCAATCATGCATCGTGATAGGAGGTGGTTCTTTCTTTGGCTCTATGTGGTGGTGCACATTCGGACCTCCTTCGTGGTGATGATACTCAGGAACATGGTGTTCATGGTGATGCTCAGCCTGGGATCCGGGAGCGGAGCGAGCTGGCTCGCCATGGGGAACAAAGTGCGACTCGTGGGGGGTTGGTCCAGGAGCTGGAGCTCCACCGTGAGCGTCGTGGTCGTTGCGTGGTTCATGATGATGCCCAGAATCTTGTGGATGGTGGTGATGTCCTTCATCATGCCCACCATGGGGCGCATGATGCTCCTGATGCCCATGAATCGGCGCTGGAGGATGTTGTCCTATAGTCGGAGCAGAGCTCTGGTCGTGAAAGTGTCGTTCACTAGTAGGCGGCTGGTCGTTCACCGGCTGCGGGTGCCACTCTCCCTTGGTAAAGTACTGCACATACTCGGTGACAGGAGCCTTTTCAGGAACAGATTCCTAGAGAATTACGTTAATAACCGATCCCGCATCATGAATGACACAAAAACCTTACCTGGTGCCTGTAGTGCCTGTCATAGACTGCCCACCATCGCCCTACCATCTCGTTAAAGGGATCATTCCCGTAAGGGGCATCTCGGCCAGTGAACCACGGCTTGTTAGAGCCGATAAAGTGCACCATGTTAATGCTGGACTGAAAGTGCCGGTAGGCTGGGACATATTGGTAATGAGCAGACGGGGTGACGTTATAGGTGAAGCTCAGGCGGTGGTACTGGTTGCCAAAATGCATGTTGATGAGACCTTGATCGGCGCCGTCGAAAGATATTCCCCTCTCAGCCATGGCAATCATGGCATAGTAATCGCCCATGTTAGGCGTCAAAACCATGACACCCGTATTGAAGAGGTCTGGCCATCCAATGTCGGGAGCAGCGGCGAAGGGGTGGGGAATGTCGAAGAGCTCATCAGGAGCCCGATATGCGACGATGTCGGCGTCAATGTAGACAATCTTTGAGAACTGAGATAGCTTCCAGAGGTTGATCTTGGTGAAGGCCGAATGCAAGTCGCCACGGTTCATGAGGTACAAATTGGCCGGGTTGTCATTGCGAATGCGCGGCACGGGGAAAACATAGTCGTAGACCCTCTGAAGGAGCAATTGGTTAGCACTATGCACCTGGAAGATGCACAGGGAACTGGAAGTTCACCTTCAGCTGAGTAATGGAATCGGCGGACACAGAGTCGAGCGTGACCATTACGGCCAGCCTGCGACGGGTTCCAGCATCACGGAGAGAGTGGGCAAGGACCAGTGCGCCTAGAGGAGGGTCAGCGAGAGTTCCGCGCATCGAAGAAGCCAATTGGGAGGGATTGACGAACCAGGGAGGTAGGAGTCACTCAAAAGAAGCTATTCAGAAGTGAGCAAGTCGGTTTCGAAACAAATGGATGCGCCGAGGAGCTCGGAGAGCGCGGGTATAGGGGACGAACCGTAGCATAGACCTGCTCCCCGCCTGCACCTGATGCGGCCATGGCAGCGTAGTTGACCAGCTGTAGGACAAATCTCGGAGCAAGCTGCCCAGGTCAGCTACAGGTTGGAGAGGTCGGTCAGCAACTCATGGATGGGAACTTGGAAGGAGGAGGAGTTGGGAGAAAAGCTGGAGGCTGACGGCGTGCCACGGTTGACGGAGCGCGTCGAGTAGAAGCCGAGAGGTCGAGGTAGTAGAAGAAGAGCTTGTCTACCAATGAATGCTACACCAGTGAAAATTAGTGTGTTTTGTAATATTGGAAATTTCAATACGACGGGCCGTCTGAAAAAGAGAAGAGTAAAATCGTGCTGGGAGGCGGGACGTGATGTGACGTTGGGAGAGCTGGCAGTAAGAGAGCAAGTAGCCCGCCTCGTGGTGATGTGATGATCCGATGATGCCCTGGAGGGGGAACTTCCTACCCAAGCAGCGAAGCAGCCAAGGGCAAGCTCCTGTGGGGCGATGTACGGGCAGGCCAACCCTGGACCTTGAGCAGTCCGGGATCAGGTGGATTAGGTGTCGTGTTTAGCGGAGCAGGCGGCCCCCACCGCCGGCATGAACGCCAAACTGCTCCCTGTAATTTTGGGCAAGCTCCAGCGAATACCTCGCACTAGCTCTAGGCTCTGTCCGTGGCTTCTGTAACAAACCACCTGCACTGAGCGCCTCTTGTTCCTTTTCCCTCAGGAACCGAACTCTGCTGCTGTAAGCCACCGCGTGTTGAAGATGCTGGGCGTCCATTCTAGAAGAGCCGAGGAGATAGAACTCTGAGGGTAACAGTGCATTCGCAGTCATGTAGACTTTTTGTTGCCCGCTTTGCTCGACACGGAATGGACGAGAGATCTGATCCTGGTGCTACGCATTTAGCCCAGACTAGGTTCCAAGGTTACAATTGCAGTTGGATTGAACACCGTTTTGGTCCTCACTAGGTTGGTTGACTAGCAGGCGTCGGGATGCGCTTCCACCAGTGGCGGCGCCCCGAGCAAATCGCCACTAATTTCAACGGCTGCACAATGATGGAGTTCCTCGCTTGGGCGCTGGCTGGGCCTTTTGGTGTAAACAATCGTTCGCAATTTGATCGAGGGATTTACTGAAACATGTAGACTTTGTAGATTTTCGGATGTATCAATTAACCAGCCTCGCAATGAGGTGATGAGCTCCTGCATCCAGCCCAAACCGGGTATACTCCCTTGTAAGACGCTGCAAGTATGCGACGCGCCCTAGCATCAGGTATGGATCTTAACCATTCCAGGCCGTTCCGCGCATTGCAGATACCTATTACTACTCACTTAGCACGTTGCAGAACCCCTTCCTATCCCTTTCAAGTTTATAAAGACATCCAATCTCCTCCATCTTGTGGGCGGATGCCAGTCCAGAAAAGCTGTGACGTTGTCGTGCAGACAGACACATTTACCCGAAGTTCTACATGCCGAAACGATCGGGACAACTGCACCCGAGAGGAATTGAATCATCATACCAGTCCATCTTCTCGCTTCTAAAGGCAAAGGCCTTGTTCTCAGAACCCCTTGCTCTTCCCCAGATTCCACACTGCAAGATCTGCAATGCCCGCATGGATTACATCTCGACTCGGCCTGTTTTATCCACCCAGTAAGTCGATCTCTGCGCATCACACGGGCTCACTTGCATAGTCCACGTGAGCCATTGTTGCATCATGACGACTTGCTCTTCTTTCTTGAAACTGGGCTAACTTATGATCTGCACCGCCAACTCTCTGGTCTGCCCTTTGCGCCCTCATCACTTTGAGTGTCTCCCCTGCTCAGCGTGTCCCATCCCTCTTACACCTGGCTTCTAGATATCGAAAAGGCTCAAGTACCCGACTACACTGTCTTGCTTGGAAATAGAACCAAGCCACAGCCGCCCCTTTCATCACCCATAAATATCCCTCTCCTGTCATAAAACTCTCTCCTGAAAACACATTCCGTAGCTAGACCTACAGATCCTTCTTGAACGTGTGCTCCGGCTTGTGCGTCGTCTCGTAGTCAATATGGACGTATGCCCGCTCAATGTCAGGCAGATCCTCCAACTTGGACTGCAGCGCCTCGGCCACATCGTGGCTCTCTTGAAGAGACTGTGTCGGGTCCATGACAATGTCCACCTCGGCGATCAGTCGCGGGCCCGAGTGGTACACCCGCACCGTGTCGATGCCCTGGATGGCATCCGAGTGTGTCACGCACACGTACGTGATGAGCTGCTGAATCTCAACTGAGGCAGTTACACCGACGACGAGAAGGAACTCGCCAAATGCGGTGCGCAGCCAGATGCATGAGATAAGCACTGACAAGATAATGGCGCCCATGGGATCAATCCACCAGAGGAGCTTAGCACCGCCGACGGACGTCAGGATACCAAAGCCGTTGATCAGGAGGTCGTTGCGGTGATCCTGCCAGAGAATGTTGATCTGGCTGTACTTGTCCTTGAGCGCCCAGCAGTAGAGGAAGAGCGCGAACTTGGTGGCGAAAGCGCAGCAGACAGCGACGACGGAGGGCAGGTAAAATTCCTTGTCTGATCTCTTCTTAACCAGCTCCTGACAAGCAAAAGCGATGATGATGAGGGACACGGCGATCATGAGAAAGCAAAAGACAATGTTGCCCACAGTCTCAAGACGGGCCTTGCCGGCGGGGAACCGACGGGGATCGACACGACGGATAGCTCGGGCGGAGAGGATAAGGGTGAGGTTACTAAGAGGGTCGAAGATGGAGTCGGCCATGGTGGTGAAGAGCGAGAGAGAGCCCGACGAGATGGCGGCGAAGAGCTGGACAGCTGACAGCACAACATTGGCGGCGAAGGAGCCCCATACAGCGATGCGGAACTTGAGCTGGTCCTCGCCGTGCTCCTGGCGGGCTTGGTCACGGTGCTCCTCAACTGACTTGAGCATGCGCTCAATGGCCGCATTCTGGTTCTTGTAGAAGCCCTGCAGCTTGCGCGCCTTGACCTTGGAGCCCATCTTTTCGGGGACGCACTTGCGACTACCAGGGCCATCGCGCTTCCGCGACGTGTTGGCCTTGATCTCCTCAAGATCTGAGTCTGTCTTGTACGCGCGCGAGAGGCCGTACGGGTCCGGGTCGAGGCAACTGGGGTGTCGGTGACCAGTTGCGGTGAGCTGGCTCTCGACGTCTGTCAAGTGAGAGACGTTTCTAACAATGGCCTCATTGTCGTCGGCTGCGGTAGCCTCAAAGGCGGTACTGGAGCCTTGGCGGTTGATTGAGTGCCGTGAGCTGCTGCGCGCACGCTCAATGGATTGGAGATGGATGGCGTGCGGGTGATGGGTGATGGTGTTGGTGCCGTCGGGCATCATGATGGGCGACTATAACTGATGGAGCGGGGAGGTGTGAGAAGAACAATTGAGATGCCGTCAAGAGTTTCGACAAGTCACGCGAGCCTTCACCGAGCAGATGAGTCGCGGGGAGGTCGAGTATGGACGTGAGGGAGGCAGCCAACTTGAGGGGAAGGTGTTAGAGAAGACAGACACAGCCCTGCTTCTTAATGTAATAGATGACCGGAAGGCCGGATAGGTGAGATCGGTACTCCTGGAAATATCAATACTCCGAGAGATAAAACCTGGCAAAGGTATGATGGGGGCAAGAATAAGGTCTGAAGAGCGGAGAAGAATAGTTAATCCTCCCCAACAGCCGGTATTAGCGTTGCAGTGAGAGAAACTGATCGTCACCAAGATCGATCAAGACCAGTCACATGCCCTCCCCCCCAATGCATGGGACGAGACGCATTAATTAACGTTACCAAGCTGATTGATAAAACCACGTCAAACTTGGTCCGGGCTTTGTAATCCGACCAACCAGCCATGCCTTTCGGCCTACCCACGTGGATTCAATTGAGAGCATGAAAGAGGCGGATAATGGAGGATCTTGATTTGTTAGTTGATAGCAGTCTTTGCCGCATTGAGTTCGTTGGTGGACTCCCACGCTGGAAGATGACTGATCGCCAAGGAAGAGAGAGGTCGATCGAGATGGGATGTCTTAACAGGACGGCATACAGCTGCGCTTGCAGATGCGATAGCACTCTTCTAGATCCTTGGGATACCCAGCAGGGGTTAGTAAACCCCCGCAGTGAAAACGCTTGGGAGCGGAGGATCTCCTCCGAACCGCGCTGGGAGGGATGGGGAACATTAGCAGGCATCCATTTACAATGAAATGGAAATATAGAGGACGAAGGACGTTGAATTAAGCAGCGGCTGACGTTCAAATTATAGCCCACATCGGCTCCGAGAAGCCCAGAAAACGGCCGGGGCTGCACTCCGGGTCCTGTAGCTTTCGCTTGTCGAAAACGGAAAACGGCTTGGGGTTTCGGGCGTCTCCGGAACGGAATACGGCACATGGGCCCGCCCGACGCAACAAGGTAGGTAGGTAGGTAGTGGAGATAGAAGCGATACATCACCAGCGAGAATCCCATCGTCCTATTTGATAGCGTGAAAATAACTCGACGGTTATGGCTCGATCTACTGGCTTGGCTATCAAGAAATAGTGAATACTTGGAGATAAGCGATGGTTATGTTAGATGAATGTCGATAGTTCGGGCAGCTATAATTATTATTCGGTTAGGATATTAATCTTATCGTTCTCCGGTTAAACAACCGAAACAAGTGTAACAATATCAAGCTGATGCAGCACGCCTCGCCTATATTGTATAAGAACTGAAATTCTTCGACCCCAGAGACCCGTCCGTATCCAGAAACCTCAACCCTCAACTTCCTCCAGGACAGCGCAAGAACCTCCTCAACGAACATATACTATAGCTTCGCCTCGATCTGCTCGCTGTCTCGGCTCCTCTCCAAGATCCAGTCGGCAACATCCTTCGCAAACTCCTCCTGGCACAGGTCCACATGCAGTGCATGGTACCCGCCCTTGTAAGTCTTGACCATCTTGTCCGCAATGTCCTGCCGCTTCGCAAACTCGATGGCCGCCTCATAGCTGCACGTCTTGTCGAGATCCCCGTGGCCAAGCCACAGCGCCCTCACCTGCTTCCCCAGCTTGACCGAGCCCGACTGCAGAGCTGCCGTGCGATCCAGCAGGGACGCCAAGCCCTCAAGAGTGCCCGTATCGTGACACAGCGGATCGTCCCTGAAGCTCTGAGCCACCTCGGGCTTCCGCGTCAGGTTCTCGGCAGGGACCACATGCTTTAGTTGAAACTTCGGGAGAAGCCTGCCTACAAGTCGTCCCGCAACGATCTTGAGCCAACCGGGAACTTCTTCGGGCGCGAACCCGATGAACGGCGCCTCAAGGATCCAGCCGCGCACCTGGCTCACGAGATCGATATACTGCGGATCAGCCGCGAGCGTAAGCACCTCGCCGCCGCCCATGGAATGACCCAAGACAAAGACCGGCACGTCCGAGGGCAGCTTGCTCTGGAGGAAGGCGGCGACCTCGGCGACGACCTGGGACGTCGGGCCGGTGAGGCCCTTATCCGAGGGCTTCTTAACGCTGCGGCCCCAGCCGCGCTGGTCGAAGCCAAAGACTTGGATGCCGTGGGAGGCTAGAATGCGGAAGACATCGTTGTACCAGTTGATGTGGTCGCTGAAGCCATGGACGAAGACGACCTTGGCCTGAACGGGACCCCCGGGCTATTCCTGCGTCAGCTTTTACTCTCGTCTCTCGATATTGCTTTCAGATGGTATTGCTTACTGTCCAGGTCTTGGTGTAGAGGCTTTCGCCCTCCACCTCAAACGTGCCCTCAATCTCGGTCGACATGGAGCTTAAGCAAATAAGCCGAGGAGGCAACCCCGGACTTGAACTTTCAAGAGAGCCTAAACTGAAGAAATCGATTTTATCTGGTGAGTACAGCTGTTTGCGGGGAAATGTATGTTATGTTTGAGTTGAAGACAGAGTGTGATCCTTGCGGGTTGTGCCGCTTCGCGTTGAGCCAAGCTGGGTCACATGTGACAGCTGCTGCCGACAAACTCAACCCTGGAATAAATACATTGGCTTTACGCCATAAACGAGGCTTGAGCGGCGCCACGCTAGAAAATAGCACTGGATATGGTTGTCTTGACCGAGCATGACACTTCTTTTGCCATATTACACGCGATTAGAAACGCCGCGGTTGACGCTGGCGGCATTGGACGGTACGAACCTCTCACTTTGACGACGTGGGGAACCAAACCATCTCTGGCTAATAAACATATTGAGGCTCTGCGTTCTATTCACGCCTGTCCACCCCCCGCCTCTTCATCCATTTTCTCCATTTTTGGGATTAAATAACCAGACCGGACCGACGCCAAAGAAAGTAGGGTACCTATCGAGTAGAGTTCTCTGCAGCTGCTGGTAGTTGGATCATCTGCCGTAGAGTCCCAGACGTAGATAACAGGATATATAATGTACATGATTCGTCTAAACCTTTCTCTCCCCAGTAGCCCGAGACTGGGCTTATCGTATTACATCCTTGCGGGAAGGTGATGCTCTATTCCAGCCCAGTCACTTCAAGGACGCTTCTCGACAGAGTCCTTATTCTCCGCCTCTTCTTCAAAGGCCTCAACCAGGTCTTCTCCACTCTCCAAGTCATCCTCAAGCTCCTCGGCTTCGGTAATGTGCGCTCGAGAGGCGGAACTGCCGTCCTTGGGCACATCGCCGCCGCTCATCTGCCATTCCATAAGCCTGCTAAACGCACTCCCCTTGTCCGCTGCGAGCTTCTTGTAACTGCCAATCTCGGCAACCTTGCCTTCGTTGTTGAGAACGATGATCTGGTCGGATCGCTTGATGGTGGACAGACGGTGCGCGATGGAGATGGTCGTGTTGCGGCCGCGAAGTAGGCCAGCAAGAGCCTCATTGACCAGGGTCTCCGACTCGGCATCCAAGGCTGATGTAGCTTCGTCGAGGATTAGAATATCCGGGTCCTTGAGAAGCGCTCGCGCAATGGCGATGCGTTGCTTCTGGCCTCCAGAGAGCTGGGAGCCTCGAGCACCAACCTGGGTCTCGAGGCCGTCGGGAAGATCACTGATAAAGTTACAGTTGGCCCGTCGAGCGGCGCCAATGATCTCCAAGCGGCTCGCCCGGGGCTTTCCGTAGGCGATATTCTCGGCAATAGTACCGGAGAAGAGCACAGGCTCCTGTGAGACCATGCCAATCCGTCTTCGCAGGGACTTGATGTTCATGGCAGAAATGTCCTGGCCATTTATGGTGATGGACCCGGACGTTGGGTTGTAGAACCTCAAGAGCAGGGACGCCACCGTCGACTTACCTCCCCCTGATGGACCAACAACACAGACATTACTGCCCGAGGGAATCTCAAAGTCCAGACCATTGAAGATCTTGACGGCTGGCCGGGTAGGATAGGCAAAGGTGACATCCGTGAACTTGATGGGACCTTGCGCCGATTTGACTTGGACGCCCACTGTCTGGTGGATTCCGGGCCTGCGATCCTGGAGCTCAAACAGTCTACTAGCGGCACCAACTCCCTTCATGAGCTCCGAGTAGAAGCCCGAAAGACCAAACAGACTGGAACCCGCGAATGCCGTATACATCATAAAGGAGGTCAGTTCTCCCAGTGACATGGACCCGTTCCGTACAAAGCTGCCTCCCACAACCAGCATTGACAGAATAGTCATGTTGCCGGCCCAGCCAGTCGAAGCAAAGAAAGTAGCTGCGACCAGCGACTCTTTTTTGCCGAGAGCAAAGATCTTTCTGATCTGACGGTTGTAGCGGCCGACCTCCTGCACTTCACCGACGAAAGCCTGGCTGGTCTTGACGTTGCCAAGTCGTTCCTCAGCAATCTTGGTGAGGGTACCCAAGTTCTTCTGGATTGACCTGCTGATGTTTCGGATAGCTCGACCATATATGAAAGCGCCCACCGCAATGGGAGGGAACATGAGCAACAACAGTCCGGTAAGCTGGGGGCTCGTCCAGACCATGATGGCAAAACCAGCACCTCCGCTGAAGAGAGCTCGAAGACCATCGCTCAGGTTCTGCGTGACAGACTTGCCAACAATGACAGTATCGGAGCTAAGGCGTGAAATAAGATCTCCCACTCGGTTTGCATCGAAGAACTCGGCGTCTTGAACGTATGTGCGTCGGTAAAGCTGGGATCGGAGTCTGGCAACGACACGCTCGCCAACAATGCGAAGGAGAATTACTCGGCCAAAGTTGGCCATGGCGCCCAGAGTCAGTATTGTGCCGAGACCGAAGAAGAACTGGTTCATAGTCAATCCAAAGAGGCGGACATCCTCAGCCTCGCCCTTGGTAGCAAGATCCAATATTCGACCGACGGAGAAGGGAATGGACATGGTGACGCTGGAGGAGATGACGAGAAAAACAAAGGCAATGGCGAGCCACCGGAGTTCGGGACGGGCGATCTTGATCAGCCGCAAAACCTCGTCCATACCGGCTTTGCCATGTACTTTGCCCTCCCTGGACAACTTAGCAGCCAGATTAACCTGCGCAGCCCGAGCCGCCTTCTCGCTCTTTGCAAACTCATGCTTATGGTCATCTTCTGCGAGGTTTCGCTGAGCTTCTAACTCAGCAGGCTTCTTAACCCCCTCTTCGACCTTGGTCTGAATCTCCTGTAGTAAACGAGGCGCCGTAGAGAATTGGCGCAAGGCCTCAGCCACCGAGCCATGCTGAAGAGGCCGGGCTTGCACCTGGGAGAGCTGAGCACGGGGTTGGGCGTTGAGCGCCGATGATCGGAAGGCGGAGATGGAGAAGGGCGGCAGGGCGGTTCGGCGGGTGGACGAGGCATGGAAGAGCCTTGCCTGGAGGAGAGGGGCGTCGGATTTGTAGAGAGAAGCGGCCAATGGACTCCGCGATGCAGCCAGAGACACTTGCGAGGTCAAGGGAGAGGGCTCGGCGAGGCGTGGGAGCAGCACCCGACGAGCTACTCCCGAAACCATGGTGACGGTGGGGAATTGTTCAAACGCTCACTCAGCAGAGCATGTTCAGAGACCGCGCTGTTCGCCAGGATAAAGGACAGAGGAGAGCAGGGCCGCGCTAAGCCGTGAGGTTTTGTGAGTTGGAGAGATGTTGGTGCGAAAAATCAAAGTCGAGGAGGTTGCAATGCCGTCATCGTTCTCGTCGCGGCATTTCTCAGCTTCCGAGTTGCGACAAGCAAAAGGGTCAAAATTTGGGTGGATCCCCGTGGCGCGCGTTCCCCCTCGGGATGTAAAGCTAAAAAGCTCATCCTGTAAAATGTATAACCTTCTTTTTATCTAGGTATAGCTTAGGTATAGCCTTTTTATTAATTTAAATATATCTTAAGTATAACTTTTGTTTATTTAAATAAAACTTAAGAATTTTCTTTTTTAAATATAGCTTAAATATAGTATTTTATTTATATTAATATAGGGGTTTTTAGCCTTATTTAATACTT
>JABCKW010000351.1:0-16323 GCA_014824385.1 Fusarium cyanostomum | reverse complement strand
CCCGCCGGTGGTGTAAATAAGTACGTGACTTATATGCACTACTGATGGTGTATGTATGAGTCCCCTTATCGCAAGTGGGACTAAGGAAGCGTTAGTGGAAGAAAGCTACCTTATCCTCAGGCAACATTAAGGTTCTCGGAAATACCCGAGGCCACGCGGCATTAATGCAGGTGTCAATTCTAGGTTTCACTTTTGCTGGGGTAAGAAACTTAAGATGATAACGTTATACAAGAAAAACACTGACTCGACTCTGTTTGACAGCGATATACTCCCCGTTCGTGCCTCTCAGACCGCCAATCCGAACCGGGATAGACTGAAAACCCCGAATTCGGCAATATTAGCCTTTGAAAACGTACAGGGGTAGCGCCATGCAAAAGTCTCGGGCCAGCGGAGATGGTAGACTTGGAGTCGCCGGCTCTAGTACCGGTACATCTGAATGGATTGTGGCCAATGCGTACGTTTGTTCTCTGCAGTGCGGCAGACAAGAACTCGGGGGAGTGGAAAGGAAGGTTTCTAGAAATGGGAGAGTTTCAAGGGATAATTCCCAAACCTCGTAGGTAGGCAAAGGGCCTGTCAAAGACCTGCGCGGCCTAGTCTTGACCAACATTTGACCTTCATACTGTACGTATCACCCTCACCGGTAGTGGCCCTGGTTGGATCCCCCGTATGATATCTGTTCTAATAAGGGTGGGGAGACCTGTTTGAGACTTTACTCGTAACAGTCAAGAGAGGGGCCAACATATCGTCCCCCACAAAACTGGCCCCGGCAATGCCTTGGAAAAGGCCCTTTCGCAGGGGCAGACTAGCAAATATCAATTCGAGACTAACCGATATGCTTAGTGGATGATCTGGCTGGACCGTCACTTCAGCAAGTCTAGTGTTTTTCATCCCCCAGAGGGATATATACCAGGAACACAACTACTACTGTACATTTTCATATCTATAAACCGTGCTATTGATCACCAAGTCCCTTATTAGCCCCCTCCGCAGCCTGTGGAGGTCTGCTCCGCTCCTCTCTCGGGTTTTCGGCATTAACTGGGTTGCCGGGTGGAGTCTGGAGGTTAGACTGGGCCTCCGGCTCGGGCGTTGGGCGTCCCTCTTCTCCGCCATCTCCATCGGAGCCTCCCGGTGGCGCTTCGCATTCCGCGCACCCCGCATAGCACAGTAGATGCCATCTTTATGGGGAAGCCCTCGGCGAGGAATGTCCCGTATTCGTCATGGCGGGGGACCAAAAGGATCACGCAGCGTGCGTGGCGTCCCCGTCCGCAACCATCGCTATCAATGTTTCATATGCTCTGCCCGACACTAGAGAATTCGGCTGGGATATATATACCGCAGTTGTTGCCCCCTATTTTATTTCCTGTTTTAGTTCCTCACACCCGGCCTAGACACCTTCGAGGCTCTCACTGCGTCTTGATTTGCCATCGCCCTTTTGTCCCTCTTTGTTCCAAACTAGATTCGATTACAAGCATCTCGACATGGGCTCAACTCCAGAAACCATCACAGCCGACGCCATTGTTATTGGCGGCGGTTTCGGAGGATGCGTTGCCCTCTATGAGCTCCGAAAGCTAGGCCTGAACGTGAAGCTCCTGGAAGCGGGCTCTGATTTCGGCGGCGTCTGGTATTGGAACCGGTACCCAGGAGCCAGGGTCGACTCTGAATACTCCATCTATCAGTTCAGTCATCACGCCATCTGGAAGGATTGGGACTGGAAGGAGAGATTCCCAGGACATGAAGAATTGAGGGAATACTTCCATCATGTTGACAAGAGATTTCAACTACGAAAAGACGCCGTTTTCAACGCAGTAGTGACTTCTGTCACTTACGACAACAACTCCAAGGCATGGACCTGTCTAACCGAAGACGGGAGAGTGGCAACATGTCAATACCTGATTCTCGCCACGGGTTCCTCATACAAGAGTTACTTGCCCAAGTTCCCGAACCTGTCCAGTTTCAAGGGACAGATCATCCATCCAGCCCACTATCCCAAGGATCTTGATGTCACGGGTAAGAGAGTCGGCATTATTGGGCAAGGTGCTTCTGGTATCCAGATCGTGCAGGAGCTCGCCAAAGAGGACTGCAAGCTCTCTGTCTTTGTTCGCACCGCTTCCTTCACGATGCCCATGAAGCAGCGAAAGATTGCGCCCGACGAGATCACTGCCATGAAGGGCTTTTACGACGCCATCTTTGACAGAACACGTGTTTCGGATGCCTCAGAAGCCACAAACCGAGCCGAGAAAGCGTTCGATGAGGTGCCGGACGAAAAGGAAAGGGACGAGCTGTACGAAGAAGGCTATGGACGCGGAGGCTGGGCTTACCTGGGTGCCTACACGGATTTCCACTCCAACAAAGAGGCCAATGCCCACCAGTATAACTGGTGGGTGAAGCGGACGAGGAGTCGCATGACTGATGAATCCAAGATGGACATTGTCGTGCCGTGGAAGCAGCCGGCGTGGCTCGGCACCAAGCGGCCATCGCTTGAGCAAGACTACTACGAGATGATAGACCGACCCAACGTCGAGCTCATTGACGTGAAGAAGACTCCAATCCAGAGATTCACGGAAAAGGGCGTCATTACCGGGACAGGCTCAGGCTCAGATGAGCATCTGACTGAGCTGGACATTGTCATCACTGCTACGGGCTTCGACTCGGTGACTGGCAGCATCTACGACATGAATCTCCAAGACAAGAATGGCGTTCGCATCCAGGACAAGTGGCATGCAAACGGCATCAAGACTCACCTGGGCATGATGATTCCCGAAGTGCCCAACGTCTTCGTCATCTACGGCCCGCAATCCCCCACGGCCCTGGCCAACGGCCCGCCGTTCCTCGAGAAGCAGGCCAACTGGATTACAGAAACCATCCAGAAGATGCGGAAGGAGAACATTCGCACGCTCGAGGTAAAGCAGGAGGCAGCCGAGCGGTACACCCAAACCAACGCCGAGATATGCAAGCAGACTTTGTTCAGCGAGACGCCGTCCTGGTACTTTGGCTCAAACGTCGAAGGGAAACGCCAGGAGCCCTTGGTCTGGTTCGGCGGAGTGGCCTACTGGGATCAGCTCTGCCAGGAGACATCAAAGAACTGGGACGATTACTATATTTCGAAAGCTGCAGGCGCTTAAACCAAGATTGTAGCCCTGTTGACGGCATGGGTAGCTAGGTATTGTAACATGGCAATGTTTCTATCACCTGTTCGAGTTGTTTATGTTCTTCTAGTTTTAGACTTGACTCCTTACTATGGCAATGCAAGTCCATTGATATTACCAGAGAACGACCAGGCTCTGAAGTTGTGTAAAACGTGTCGTGGCTCTGGGATTGTTACCAAGTGAGCACATTAGGCATGCATATGATTAACTCACCACGGTCAAAACATGCCACAGGATACTAACGTGGCCGAGATCTGGCAGTAAGGTGTAACACTGAAGGCCCTATTTACTGGTGCTCCTGCTACTATAAACCAGGACTGGAACAAAACAAATTCAACTGCTTTTTGCTGTAGGAAGGTTGGTATTACTCATTAGAGGCAGCTTGTCATCAATCGGACGAACCTTTCAAGGCCGACTCAACGATTTCCTACAACTGGGCCAGTTCATTGCTCTGGTAAGTACACCGCGTTTCAACATTGAGAGTCTGTCCTTGATATGGATTATACCACGCCGGTATTGGTGTAGTTAAGAGATAGCTGCAAATCAAAATCACCGACAGGTATATCTAAGAATTCCTTGAGCTACAGATCCAAGCCACTACCCCTCACACTACGTGCTGTTCTATCCAACATAACCGAGATATGAACTGCCTCTATATAAAAGCTATTAAATCCAGAAGAGAAGTTGTTATTGTAAAACCTGTCATTGAGGAAGCCTCTTAACGGTGCCACTATTCATTTTGTAGTAGTGCTACTTGGCATGGCATAGTTGGGAGCTATGTTTCCACCATGGAAGATCAACAGGGAGCAGCACCAGATTGGCATAAGCCTACGTCTCTATGCCCTTTTGATTATCTACAAGTACAATTAGCAGGCCTTAATCCATATACTTTCCCAGCCATGCAGAACCGATAAGGAAGTACCGAGGCAAAACCTATGCTATCGCGACTAGGGACATTTGCACCTCCATGGCTAACAAGTTTGATATCGCAATGTATGGTTTTCTGAACGAGATTGGCATCATGCCTAATGCCTCAAGTACAGCAATCAAATCCAGTAAACTTCCCAGTTGTATCGCATCGGAAGATGCAGCAGTAGCATCTTCATACCTCAACCATCCTTATTGCTCAACATGAACACCCTTCCAATTAAACCCAAGAGATAAAGTGACCATCTCCCTCCAAGGCCAGCCGGCAAATCTCCAATCAACAACAAGACCTAGCGAGGCCACAACAACAAAATGACCCCTATTTCTATCACCCGACGTGTCCTGCGCTTCCCTAATGATAAGATTGACGAGTATCACAAGCAGCTCGATTTGAATACAGTCCAGGTCGAAAGTCGGATATTAGACTTGCAACCAGACAACAATACTGCCACAATATTACATACAAGAGTTTAAAGACAGATGCGTTGTGATTGATGACGGGAGTAACGCACGAATCTAGAGTTGGTTCTTTGCCACCAGCTACAAAATGGAACGAAACTCTGCGACAACGACAAAGCCACCTGAAACACATGGTATTTGTCTTGCCCGCCAGCGAAACTGAGTGAAAAATGACCTAAGTAATGTGTCATGCATCCTTCAACGAGTCGGGCGCTAGATTCATTTGGTTTTCTGACGAGGCAGGAGTAGTACTGCAAGGAGATAGTTGTTGGCGTCTGGGAGGGGATATTACAGTAAGCCATCCCCGCGACATGCCGAAATCATTGACTGGAAAGATATCGGGTCCTGACGCGTGTTGAGCTGTCTAGGAGTGTCATGACCGAGACGGACTGTCAAGATATCGACCTGTCCAGCCGAACTTGATCTACTGTAGGAGCAGTTAATGCCTCATGTGTGCGGCCTCTAAAAGCCACCGAACCGCACCCTGGCCACTTGTCAGAAAGATGCGCCCTCGCATATATAGATACAAATACAGTACATCTGTCTCTCGCAGCAGCAGCAGGCTAGCCCTGCCTGCTCCTCCTCCGCAAAAGTCCGTGACCTGGCTAAGCTTCTGTTATCAACCCAAGTCAGAAGTCAGCAAGTTCTTTTGTAGCAGAGCAAGAAAGTGGTCCACCAATGAGAAGGACGTGATTGCTTATGTCTCGAATTATTAATGGCCCTGAGTTTGAAGCTGCAGTTACATGTTCATGCGTCAGCCCGTGGCGTCCAGCCTAGGGACGAATATCGACTTGGACTAAGCCTCGCTACGGCGGGCCGTCCTTTGCTGCCAATCGGGCACGTCCCGCCGAGGCAGGGCCCCTGGAGCCGGGCGCTAGGATGTGTAGCCGCTGCAGCACGGGACAGGGACGGGTTGATCAGTTCCTTATAATGGAGATGAGGCCGCGTCGGGCTAAGAGTGTGTGACAGGCACGTCAGGAGTCGTGAATCTCGAATGGGAAAGAAAGGATTGTGGTCTTTCGAGTCTCCATGTCCTGGTGAACTCAGCAACGACATTGTCACAACTGTTTTGTCCCAGCGCCACGGCCTTGGGATCTGTCTCTCTCAGACACTGTCTCGTCTTTTCTACACAGCATCTCCGCCCCTGGCCTTGTCTGGCGTCTTACTCGCTGGCCATGTACCTCTCTTGGCTCTCTATCTGTGCCATCCATCTAGCAGCTGGGCAATAGCGATTCCATTACCATCAACAACCCGAGGGATCGTCGTCTGCATGCAATGTAACCAAATTGACAAATACCGAATGCAGCTTTGCCAATCTCCCACGTCCGCGAGCCCAAGTTGCCAACGCGTCCCTTGCAGCCACCGACGCCATCTCCTTCCAATCATTACGATCTGGACCTTGCGTAAACTCTATCGCTGATCGTTGCCGTTCTTACCCGTCCACTACCACAGTGACCCCAGACTGGACGCAGCCACTCCGGCCTTATTACTCATATTTGGCCCTGGAGGAAATTTACCTTCTAGTTCCCTTTTCTCGCCCGTCTCTTTGATTCTCCAGCATTGGCTCGCATTCTCGTTGGCATCACCGGCTGTTAGCTTGCCACCGCCGATAAGATTCGGGCATTATTTAAGCTACGCACCTTTGGCCAGCGGCCCGGCCGTCCAGTCAACGTCCTCTCGCGCACGCCCAATCTTGGCTTTGTCTTATCCCCTCTCTAGGCAACGCGCCAACCAAACCCGGAGAGAAACCCAGTCTCTTCCAAGACTTTGGCTTTTGCTGGTTCTCTCAACCCAATTTCTTCCACCGTCCTGTAACCGGAACTGGTTGGCACATCTCTTGGCATAACTGGGCCTTTCCGTCTCGGCCGGGTTCCCAAAGGAAACCATTGAAACGCTTCCTGCCGATCAAGATTGGATTTGCCCGTCTCATTCGGTGATAAGGTTGGGCCTCTTTGTCGAGCACCTCTGCTGGACCTGGACTTTTCACCCCGTGTCAACATCAACCAGAATGACTCCAGCTCCAGCTCCGTCATTGTGGTCTCGGGTCCCCCATATACCCCTGTCCAAGCCCGTCGATGTGGTGTGGACTCTCGTCAACCTCGCCACTGTCGCCGTCTTATCTGCCTTCATCTGTGAGTCCTCCATTCGCGACACCGTCTGATATCGGAAAGTTAATCATACGCAAAACAGCCCAGAGGTTCAATGCTGTCAAATCATGGCGGAGGGTACCCTTTGTCGTATGGAGTAAGTCGCTGCGGCCTAACCCACACGAGCCTCGGAGATCGAGACTGACCGCCATCAACGCAGTGGTCATCGCTCTATACATTGACTCTTTCTGTTTTGTTGTTTCTGCAGCCGTTCTGCAACAAGTCTTTGGTGTCAACAGCAGCTTTGAGATCTGCCATGGCTCCATCTTGCTGTGTTTGATTGCCTACATGTCGACTAAAGTTGTACGTACAACGGCCGCTCGATTGTGAGGGTGCCTTGAACGCCGTCCTCTGACCTCAATAGTTTATCTATCTCTTTCTCGTTGAGAAAGCAGTAAGTAGCTGGCCAGATAAGCCATGCTCGAGCAGCATATCTAACAAGGAACAGCACATCATCCGAAGCGCAGGCGCACCGAGAATGCAGTCAAAACTCTACCTGTTCAACACATTCGGTATACTGACCGTTTTCCTTGTCGTGGTTGTTCTCAACTTTATCTAGTAAGTCCCGGATCAACGAGGTTCATTAGCCATCCAGTCTGACCAAGCTTGTTACTAGCCGCTATGCCAGGATGGAAAACGGCCAATGCATTATCGGGATGAAGACTGTTTCTCTGTTGCCTCTCCTCGCTGTCGACGTTGTGGTTAATATTTACCTCAACTTCCTCTTTCTTATCCCTCTTCAGAGTAAGCAGCCTCTCAAGACACCACACCTGTAGAGAGCCGTCTGTAACACATCGATAGGCCTCTATTCGTTTAGGAAATCATTGCCCAAGAGCAAATCATACGCTCGTCTCCGCAATGTTGCCTTGCGAACCTTTATTGGCTCCTGCTGCACCTTGGCCAGCAGTGTTGTGTATGTATCTCTTGACTAACCACGATCGACTGCACTGACAGAGATCCACAGGAACATGACCCTTTTGATGGCTATGGGTGGTGAGCCCGGATGGATGTGCCTAATGTGCTGCAATATCGACAGTACGTTTGTCCTCCTAGGCCCTAACACCGATTCTTTTCTGACAGATTGAAGTCCTGTTCTCCGCTGTTGTCATCCACTGGGTTACTTGTCGCGACAACACTAGTAACGACACCCCTACAAACCCCTCCGTTGTCCAGGACAGCAGCCGCCGCGGCGGACCTCGCCCGTCCGCGAGTCATACCCGCGGCTCCATGCCACTATCGGGCTCTCCAGACGGCACAGATGACGAGCTCTCCCTTGTTCCCTCCGATACCGCCCGCTCCTCCTCCGACGATAGGTCTGGCGTCAACATGGTCAAGGCCGGCTCAGAGTCGCGACCCAACGGTGGTGTCGTAGTCACTACCACCATCCATCGCCAGAGCAGGCCCAACGGTTTTGGTATTGAGATGGATGATGTTCAAAAGGGCCCCGGTTCTATACCCGATAACAAAGAAATGGTCTACCAGTTTCCGCCGCGGCCAGAAAGTTTCGGCGTTAACCACGTCGAGGTTGTCGAGCCGCCTCGAACTCACATTACCGGCGGCAATAACAAACGCTCGAAATCATACGGGATCGTCTGATCTGTCGTCTGGTATGAAAAGAAGTCAAGGGGATGGTGTTAGTAGCGCATTGTAACTGTGATTCTTCAGTTCCTTAGAGAGGGTGTTACAAAAGCGAGAGGAGTTAGGGATAGGCCATCGGTTATACGGTTCACAGGATTGTTCCGTTTTACTTATTAGTGTAATTACTTGGATAATGTCTGGGATTTATTGAGTTTTTAGCCTTAGTACCAGAGAAACAGGTACAGCCGCCAGGACGGAGATAGTTATAGTGCTTCTAGGCCATTGGCGGAAAACAAGCGACCCATTCTTCTTCCCGACCTCATCCCAACCGTCGATGGGATATGGAGCATGAGCGGATGAGCCATTGCGAATGGTAAATATAATCTTCATGGAAGTCAATTGCAAAGGTAGATAGAGCTAAATAATTTAACCGACGCGGAGTTCATAAATCATGTCACGTTCCTCCTAAGAGTGGCCAGTTAGTAACAAGCAATACTCGGTCATTCCGGTTGACGGACCTCGGTAAGTGGCCTTGGAATGGTAAACTCGTACTGATCCCGCTTGAGCTTTGCCCCTGTCGTGTTAGTAACTAGTTTTGTTACTGAATGGTTTAAAAGCCCGGTATTGGGTGTCTGACCCATATGTCAATCTTGGTCTGAAACAGATCTGTAAGATACCTCTCTAGGTCAACAGCCCTGAGTCTGTACGCAAGGCAGTGATCCCGAAGCCAAATATGCTTCGTTCTCGCAGTCTCGCAGTCGCCTCGTTGCCAGTCCGAAATAACTTCTTGACGACCTAATTCCGCGAAAATCTCGTCATCAAACGGTTTCAAGTCATTTCTCGTTGTTGCCTGACCTTCTGAACGTTCCAGAGTTGCCTTGAATTCGGCGAGAAGCGTTTTTGAGTACATGTAGATGTTTCTGGCGGTGAATCTCTTGGAAAAGTGCTGTAGCATGTTGCGCACTAAAGGGATAATGAGCCGAGGGACCTCATACACTGATTGCTGCTCGATCGCATGGTGAATGTCAACCACAGAGCGCAAAACTTTTTGCCCATCATGAAAGCATGCACCGCTAGTAAAACTAGGAATAGATTCAGTTTCAATCTGGCGCATCTGGCGTGCATGCTCGAGCATTGGGTATCCGAATGTGGTCCAAGTGGCAGCTTCACTATAGATACAGCCGAGGGACCAAACGTCGACGGCTTGGGAGATCATATGGTCTGATTCTTTTGAGGTATGCTCTACCACGTAACACTCTGGTGCTCCTGATGAACCGTTACTAGTTGAATTTCTGGAGATTATGGGAGAATGGCATACCATAGACGGGTTCCAAGACTGATGACGGAGGGGGGGCATGTCGCATGTAAGTCTCCAGGTTCCCTCTATCAGCGCACTCAAGAAAGAAACCGCATGCGTTGATTGCCCTAAAGAATCAAACAATACCTCTTAGCCACATTTCATACTCAGCGATATGCTCGAACGCTCGTAGCTCTGCACAATAATATTCATCAGCATGCCGGGTGGCCAGCTCATCCCCTGGTAAGGAGAGCGGACGGGTGCAGAATCTTCACTGCTCTCTGTAGAAGTCTAGCCAGATATCTTCGTCCTTGAAAGGGGGTTTGAGGGCATATTTGAAGGGTAACTTGGAGTCATGCAGATCCCATCGTCTCAACTTGAGCAATATACAAGACACTCTCGCGCACGTGTCTTTGATGAGCTTGGCCATGATTTGTGGCGAGCTCCGGGTCCCGTCGTGGATGAGCTCCCCCAAGGCACTCGAGACGCTCGTTGTCGCTGAAATAGTGACCGATCTCTTCAAATCCCTGCCTACGACTATTGAGCAGCATATCATACGCCCGTCTGCAGCTCTAGCACATGGAGAGGTCGTACAAGCTCTGGACACACAGTCGCCATGTCACGCGCATACGGTTGAGCCATGTTAGCGCGAGCCATGTCACACTGGGCGGCTAAAGCCTCAAGCGTTGCCGCCAGCACGAGGCAGCGTCATCATGAGTTCACTTACGAATCCACGACTCCCTGCTAATAAGGACATGGGGAGAGAAGTGATGTTAAAGGATGATAATCTGGGCGATTATGGGGCTACGGCTGGAAGCTAAGGGCTCTGTGGGTGCCTCGCCCATGGTCTTGACCCTCCCCCCCCTAATGGACATGGATTCAACATCAACTTAGGCTCGGCTTTCCTGGCTTAAAGCTGCTCCCAGCACCAATTTTATTGATTCATTTGGCCAACAAATACTACTAAATCATGCCCAGGGCGCAGCGGCAGATCCTCCCCGCCTCCGCTAACGGCGAGTCCTCTGCTGTGGCGCCCGCATCGCCTAGCGAGCTGGTAACAAACCAAGACTTCGACTGGAACGATGCTACCTCGCTTGTTAAGAGACAACTCGTCCATTGGGGGCATCCACCTTCCCAAATTGAGTCTACATCGCGGGAGTGGGTGGCTGAGGCCTTTGCTTGCTTTGATGCGGGAGAATTTCGATTGCCAGTGCATCTTTGCAAGCTGGAGGGCAAGTTGAGAAAGGAATGGGAGAGAAGAATCAGGTGGGCAGCGGGCCTTCCCACTCGACGACTGCGCCGGGAACAACCAATAAAAGCACTTCGGATGGCAAAAGAATGGCGGACGGGGATGCTCGTTCTACCAAGAAGGCAAAGACTGCACCCACCCAAGTCGGCCTACAACGTCTTGGCACTTCTACCCTCTGGGGCAGGTATACGCTCGAGTGCCCCTCCGTCAGATCTGAATGGCCCATGTTCGGCTCAAGACGCGTCCCATTCCAGTTGACCATTGCGGTGGGTGCTGGCCGCGGCATGTGGGCAGCTTTCGAACTGGGCATCTACGAAGGCGTGATGCACTTTGAGACGAGGCCAGAGAGCTCATCGTACGATCCAGTCTGGTTCCAATGGCGCGGGGAAGAAGAATTGGGGCCCGTCATCAACGGTGACAACAACGAGGGATGGATCAAGTTTCTCGGTGGCGGCCGTATCGAGGGGTGGCTGGATCACCAGTCCATTTCTTTCACGGGCCAGCGAGACCCAGGTCAGCGGGACGAGAATCAGTGCGAACGCACTGCCATGGGTCTTTTCTATGATTGGAAAATGTATCAAGGCGAATCAGGTGACGATGCTTCTATATCAGAGCTTCTTTCAAATCTGATGGAGCGACAGACTATGCACCACAAACGCGCAGCAGTTGGTTGTCTTGGGTCTGGTATACTTGCCGTTTCCTATTTGAGCTCCTATTCCTGGTGATGAAGCCGGATGGATGTAAAAGGTTATTCAGTCCGGGCATTAATGGCTGAGCCAGCTTGGCTGAGGCTTCAATCGTTATATCCGTTTCCCACGATCTATTCTGTCTTGCGACGACACCATCTAATAGTTGCTGGATTCATTGGTCGAGAGAACATTGACTGAGAGGATCCGTCAGCGCACCAACTATATGGATGCATCAAAAACTTACAGAGTAGTCTGTCGCCGGGATCGGCGCCTTGGGATCAACTTGTTCGATATGGAGTAATCTCACAAAGGTAGCGACAATAGCGCCAAGCTGCGCATACGCATAGTGTTCGCCAACACAGCGATGTCTCCCAGCTCCAAATGGCAGATACGGGCTGCTCACAGCCTTGCTCATCATCCCAAACCCATAGTCCACTTTCTGCGAATCATCCACTGGCTTATCTAGGGGGTCAGCCTTGCCCCAGCGGTGCGGATCCCACTTCAATGGCTGTGGAAAGAAATCTTGGGATCGTGCGAGCGTGCCTGGAGATGCGAGCAAAGTGTGCGACGGTGGGACAAGCCATTCGGCGCCTGGTACACGCATGGGAGATTTGACTTGGCGCAGGATGGAGTGAATAGGGCTGTGCAGACGCAAAGTCTCTTTGATGACTTGTTCGTTGAGCGTCAACTTCTGCAAGTTCTCCCAGGTTAGTGGAGATGGTGGCGAGCCAAGGACTTCGAGCTGCTCTCTGTACAGATCCTCGACGAGTTGAGGCTCGTGAGCAAGGTTGAGAAACAGCCAGGCACCGCTTGCTGCTGTGTTGTGCTGACCACCCATGAGGATAGCAATCAACAACCGTGCAACATGTTCATCCGGGAGAACAGCGCCATCCTTGTACTGTGCATCCATCAGAGTCCAGATCATGTCAGTCGCGCCAGTTTGATTCCCAGTCTCGCGACGTTGGCGGATGATATCGCTGAACAAACCCTCCATGACCTTGCGGGCATGGTCGCGACGTCGATTCTGCGGCAGGGGAAGCCACGGCATGACGAAGTTGATGGGTTGGAAGCCATCATCTAGGTGACGGTAGAGAGTAGCGAATGTGCCATCAAACATGGAGCGGACTTCGTTGCCGAGCAGTGACCCGGACGCCGTGTAGATGGTGATTTCAGCCATGACTTGGGTGATGTTTACCTCGCCTGACTCTCCTTTGAAGAATGGTGAAGTGCTGACGTAGTCTTCAACTTCTTTGACAAACTTGGGCATGTAAGAACGCAATGCCTCGGTGGTCAGACCAAGTTTTAGAAGCTAATTGGTGGTTGCTGATTAGTATGTTGCTGGATGGATTTGCCTATGCAGCCAAGGATTAGGCGATGAGTGTTGATCACATACCCTTTTTTGATCCATGAACCTCGCATTTGAACAGTCATACACAACTTCGTTACCAAACACAGGCGTCGTGAGCTTGCCATAAACCTCCTCAGCGTTCAAATCAGCATGCTTGCCATTCAGGATGAACTCGTTTCCCTTCTGGCCGAGGAAGACGGTTGTCGGCTTTCCGAGCAAGATGAAAGTGAAGCAGTCCCCATACTTGGCCTGACAGTCAAAGAAGAACTTGTACGGGTCTATGCCGTACTGGACAGTGCTGCCGATGAAAGGAAAGATGTGGAACACGACGGGCGGGCGGTGAGGGTCGGGGAAACACAACTGTCCAATCACATTGTGGGCAATAGTGATGACAATAACAAGGCCGATGGTTAGGGGAATCAAGGTAGAAGGCGGCAAAGCTCGCAGACTGCTATATAAAGACTCCATTGGGGATGATTTCGAGAGTCTGTTATGTTGATGGCGTGATAAACAAGACTTTTGATCCTACGTCAGATAAGGTTCCATTGGTTCGGGTATTCAGTCAGCCTCTCATTCAGCCTTGGGTGGGACCCTCAGGCAGCCTTCAGGGCTGTATTCGATCGACAGGGATCTTGAGGCCTCCAGGTTTCAGCTCTCTCTCCCTTCAAGAACATGTCATAAGCCTCATGAACCACGCACGTCAAGTCACCATTAGTTGATGTGATTAGTGTTACGAAAAGCCTCTTCATATTAGCTTGACTTACATGGACACATCCGATACCACCAGTCTCTGTCCATCCGGTGAGATCCGGACGGGAAAAGAGCTCATTGTCAAGCTCGTTGTCGCCCATCTCACCGCTGTCGTCGCATTCTGCAACCTTCTCTCCTTGCGCAATGAGCGTCTTGACTCTATCGAGCCAGTCTTGTTCCTCTTATCGCCATTTATAGTCGTATTCCAAACAGTATTGGGTCTGATCGTCATCAATGTTGCGTTTCTTGGCAGTATCGTCGTCTCACCCGGATCTTTTCGCCATCAACTTCGGGTTTATGCGCAGCGATGGAGAATCCTCCTTTGCAAGAAGCCCGAGCCCGCGTCTTCAGGCCTGGAGCGCACATCTACCGGAATGCTACAAGCAGAGACCGAGACACATCGCACACGCTCTAAGCTTGCGAGGGCTTGGGTGAGGTTGGGGAGGTCAGCGGCCATCTTTGGAACTCTTTTCCAGTGCGCAGCCACCATCTTTCTACACAGACGACGAATCGAGTTACACGGCTGGGAGTCACTTTCGATAGTAGACCATCGTGCCTTTGAGCTTTCTGTGGGCGGTGCTACAGTCTCTGTCATGGCTCTGGCACTTTTACTCAAGTTCCCTGGTTTTAGTCAGTCTGCGCCCGAGACCGAGTATATCCCGGCTCTCGAATCAGAGCCAATGGTTATGTTCCTTCGAGGAGACACGAGACGATGCCCCCGCTGGTATCAAATCATATACGTCAGCGACTTTGGGTCGACAACTTCAGCAATGACATTCCTCTTCTGCGTTTTATGCGCCACATACAAAGGGGCTTCGTTGAGCGCCAAATTCCTCGGAGCGATATATAGTGCGATATATGAATCCTCCATCGAGAAGCTCTCTCTTGATATATCGTTATCCGCATTCTATCAATGGCTTGCGTTATTCGTTGTTGGCATGTTTGCCGTCGCAAGGCTACACTTATATGTTATCTCAGATAAACTGGGCCTATGGGTTCAGGTACCAGCCGTCATAGTTGCTCTCTGCCTCGGCTTTTTGTTTCTTTTCATGTGGGTGCTTATCCTATGCCCACTAGTTGTTCTAGGAGTTCCCGCGATGTTGAGTGGCATTGCGTGCATTCTTGCTACTAAAGGCAATGAGATACGCCAGCTATTTAAACAGCCGCCGTTCGGTTCTCCCACTGAAGAGAATTCGTGTTTCATGCTTTGGAAAGATCCTATGGCGGAGTATCTTTGGTCCCTAGTATAGTCAACGAAGAACTAGTTCTTGTCAAGAAGTTGTAAGACTGATTCTGGTGCATATGAATGGCTTTAGTATGGCGACACTTGATCATGCAAGTGTAGTGATTTCTGTACGGATACCTGGAGAATGTTGAACGGCGAGAGACCACCACTGCTATCTTCAAGTATTTTTAAAGGAACGTCTGGGTACTCGGGTACATTTTCATCTCTTGTCAAATTCGATGGCTTGTCAGGGAAAGGCCAGATCTGGCTTTACTTTTGTTGGATTAGCCTGCTGGAGCAAGCAATGTTTAAGACGTGTAATAGCTTCCCTGTAGTCCTTGTCATTAAAGCCAATTTGAGGAAAGTCTGGGGGCTATATAATGGGTTAACAAAAACGTGCCGCCTCCGGAGGGTTAACAAGTCACTAATAAACTCCCGTATGAGCCCAAGAGTTCTTGATCAGAAAATGTGGTGCATAGGGAAGAGATAATCATCAGTACTACTGACGAAGGCTGGTCCACTGCACACCCAATGTTGAACTTACTGGACAGCTCACCAGCTGCTCCTATAACTTAGTTGCCTTCATTTCCGACTGACATATTACTGGACGTTATACCGCCCGAGCTGTCCTTTCAACCCTATAGATTTCTCCTCAGCCTCGACCTATAGCTCTCAGACCCGGCTTATGCACCTCTTTTTGATCAGCCAAACTCGCAGATCGGAAACAATGCATGCACCACAGATCTCCTGCTGAGATCGGAGTGAATCACTGGTGCGCCTTCTCGTTCGCCTTCACGCAGCAAGCAGCATCTC
This sequence comes from Fusarium cyanostomum, assembly GCA_014824385.1. Taxonomy (NCBI): domain Eukaryota; kingdom Fungi; phylum Ascomycota; class Sordariomycetes; order Hypocreales; family Nectriaceae; genus Fusarium; species Fusarium cyanostomum. Next base: position 695 of record JABCKW010000351.1, on the reverse strand, counting down.
TCGTGCTCTCGCTTATTGCACAGACTTATACAACGCCGTATTCCACTGCGAACACCATCCGGCCCGGTTCACACAGTTAGGAACCATAGCGCTACGCTAGCTGTTTTTCTTGCAAGCAATGACTGACCCAAGCCAATGTATACCCTTGACGTTCCTCGATATGCTAAAGCTCCAACAACCAACTGCTGAAAAGCATCAACGCGACCCTTTCGAAGCTTACCAACGCTGTTCAGACCATTGCCGACTCCAGCTCCACGCTTGTTAAGAGTGTCAAATCCATCATCAATAGCGACACCATAGTCAAGGTCGCAACCTTTCTCGAAACTGGTCGCGAATAGTATGCTGATGACGGGCGTTACCCATTATTTGGATCAGATTGGCAAGGATGCTCAAGAGGTCAACTTGGATGTGTTTTCTTTAAAATAGACCTCGCAGAGTTGTCTCTTTCCTCGAAAATGTCACAATCGGCTTACCTAACATACGTGTTATAAAGAAGTTTAGAATTATAACTAGAATTCTTAGGGAAGAGTTAGGGAGAGTAGATAAAAGTAGTTATATGTCTTATAAGAAGTCTTAGACTAAGGCTACTCTAATTCTTATATTAAGTTTTGTTTTGTAATTAAATCTAGTACTTTCTAGATCTCCTGCCTCCTGGCTCGAGACTAATATGTTCTAGCTAACTCTAGGTATAGAGG
>JABCKW010000350.1:0-14542 GCA_014824385.1 Fusarium cyanostomum | reverse complement strand
CTAAATTTAGGTTGCTATATAATAATATTATCTAAAGATATACTTTGCACTCTAATATTATCATAAGGAATTATAAAAATTACTCTAAATATTAGTATTTTTCTTTTATTTCTTAGCTATCCAGATATGCCTTTATCAAGGTAGGGCGACTAATAGCTGGAGAGCTTTACTGCGTCTTAAGTTTTTCTTAGACCGCGTGATTACTTACAACTCCGCGCTGCAACAAGATATCCGCTGAGTCAGGATAAAGCCCTAAGAGTGGTTTCAGTGACGTCGCGTAGCATAAGGTAATTTGCCAGCCCGCGGCATCCGGCGCCAGTAGCACAATCCCCACATGTTATCTCTAGATTAGGACTCACGCTCTAGCTTTCGCTCACGTTTCCACACAGAAGGTGTTGGGATTCTGGGACAATCTTTCCACAAATCATGTCATCAGACAAGCGCCATCATTGGAAATGGAAGGCATTGCAAACCGTCGACTCGCCGGAAAATAGAGGTGCATCCAATCATTCCAATGTCAAACAACAGCAAAAGGCTTGACGACATCAATGACGCACTTTGCTCTTCACATGCTTCGGAAATGCGCCTGCCCCACTCACACCGGCCAGTTCTTGGACCGTATGTGTGGCTAAGCAACAAGCAACTCATTAGCCACAGTCAGCAACTTAAGTGAAGGAGGCACACACGTGACCTCGCGTCGCGTCGTCGAATGTTTCTCACACGAGGCCGTGACTGAAGCAGACGAACAGTGCTCTGGAGCCAATTGTCGAAAATTTCCATCATCGCTCAATGGAGCTGTCTCCCTTTCTACCAACAGCCATGAACCATGGATCTAGACGAATTCTCCGATGACGGCCTAGATGATCTCCCCGACAATGCCCTTCAGGAGCTTGAGAACAATGCTATCCAGCTCACTCAGGCTCACGCCCAATCGAAGCCGCCGATACAACGCCCCGCGACCGAATACCCCGAGGTCATTTGGTTGGAAGACGATGATCTAGATACGACCGAGGTGACGAATGACGCTGGAGTTCCCATCGGAAGACCTGTCATAGACAACAATCTACATCAGCAGAATCAATCGTCGCAGAGTCAACTCCACCTCGAATCCCGACGATCGATTCCACCTCCCAATCCGCGATGGAATCCAGTCGTTGACCCTTTGAAGAGACGTCCTGTAGGACAGCCTTCCCAGCATCTTCCGAGTGCAGGACCGCCCAATCAACCTCTATATACCTCTCAGCAGTTCCAAACGCAGGGCTCCAACTTCCATCGCGCTCAACCAAGTCAATTCGCCCGACCTTCTCATCCTCATAACCGATTCGATCCCTCCCAGTCGTCGCAAAACCAGCCTGGTGATGTTCTGTCGGCGCTTCAACGGCGAGTGCGAGCACTCGAGGCCGAGCTCAATGCAGCCCGCGGCGAGGTGTCCATCATCCGAACCAACTCCGTCAAAGCCCAGCAGGAGCACGATGCTGAGGTGTCTCGTTTGAAGAAAATCAACGCCGAGCAGCTAGCAAAACAGGAACGAATCGCCGAGGCTGCTGTTGCCGCAGAGCAGAATGCCAATACCGAGTTGCAGTTTCTCCAGCGTGACATGAAGGAGGTTAGCGACCGCGTTCGTCGAAAAGATACTGTAGGAGCTGGTTCTGGAGTCACCACCCCCAAGAAAGCGTCCAAGTCCTGGCGCGTGGCCGATGGCTTTGATGAGATGGATATTGTCGTGAGCCCCAGTAAAGGACAAGGACGAACCAGGAATGCAGACTCAGTCGCCACCAATGTCGGCGAGAGAACGCCTAGCAAAGGCAAAAGGAAACGGCCGCCAGTCGACAGCCCTATCATGGCCCTTGAAACGCACACAGACAGCTTTGCCAGTAGCAATGGCAATCCAGAGCCTCCAGCACAGCAAGCGCCAATCGTAGTTGCGCCGCCCCCTGCCCTTCCTTTCGAGGTTTGTACCTTGAGGCTCCCTCTTGATATCAAACTAATTAGGTCCCAGTTCTTACAACTTGTGCTTGATCATGGCACTCTCCACAATCAGCCACCAACTTTTGATATCTTGTCCCGCTTCTCCTTCGCCTCCGACCCAGACACGTCCTTCTCCGCCATCATCTTCCAAAAGATTCCTTTGATGGGAAATCCGCAGCGTCCCATGCAGCTGCTTGTCGACTTTGTAACCCTCATGGTTAGTATCTGGAATCGTTGCATCGATGAGCGGCTTTGGGAACCTGTCAAATATCTCGTTGCTCTCATCTCGTTTACTTTCTCGCTCCATGCTGCTGAAGTTGCTCCCTTTGTCTTGCCAAACCTTGCTGCACCGGCTCAAGCAACAATCTGCACTCTCGGCCAATGGCGTCACCGTTTGGAGGATGCAGATCGGCTCAAGAACGACGAATATCTTTTCATGGATGAGCACATCAACCTTATTGATATCCTGTCTCTTCTTTACACTAGCTCTCTCGCATGTTCTACCACCTTGGATAAAACAGACCCCGAAATCGAGTCCCTGGCCGCACTGTTCTGGAGTTCCATCTCCCTCAATCCCGTCTCCATCCTTTTGACACCCAAGCAGAAGCTCCCTGATATCCTGGGCATGCTGGAGCTCCTGGCCACGTCTTCCCTTCCTGGCTCAATTGGCCCCATTACGGACGAGAAGGAACCTCCCTACGTAGCTCGCGTCATCATTGATCGAGTTGCAAGTATGCTTACCGATTACCCTCAGTCAGCTACAACGCGAGACCAGAAGCGCAGTGTGCGCCTGGCTGCGTTACGGACGCTCATCGCCTTTGCTCGTTATTCTTTCGGCGCTTTCCAGCTCGCGTCTCATAGCATTGCGCTTCCTCGTCTTGTGACTTGCCTCAGCACAAGCATTGACGATCTGTATGACCAGGGCATACCGTCCAACATCTTGCCACAAACTTCCAAGGCAGATGGCTCGAACCCAGGGTCGGAGGCTAAGTCATCTTGGGCGAAGCTTTATCGAATCATCTCTCAGTGTGTTCTGTTGATTCACACTCTGGTCACGGGCCCTGAAACGGCCAACGTTGCCGACATTGGTCAGAAGCTGTCCACATCGCACGGTGGAAGCCAGCGGTACCTTCTCGCCTTGGGAAGACTCACATTTGCGGAAGAAGATCTCGTGATGGAAGCCGGCATTGATGGAGAAACGGTCGAGGCAGCGCACGAGTTGCTGGAGCTAGCAGTGACACCAGATGAGGGAGAGACCATAAGTGAGGCGTTTGGGGCATGACCTGATATGGCTAAAGTACCTCCTCGGTTCTCGGCATGGTTGTTTCAGAAGGTAATTTGGCGTTTTGATTGGTAATGAGTTTAAGGCCTCAGGATTGGAGTCAAGATATCCAACATATAGCTATCAGCGCTTATTTGGCGTTTGGGAAGAGTGGGAGCCAGATGAGACATCATCGGATGATGAAGCCAGCGAGTTCACGCGGCAATCAGAACAATTCTCACTCGAGGCCAAAATTGCACTTGAAGACTTTCGTAACTATATTGCAATTACTATCCGCGGACATCAACCTCAAACATAGCACTCAAGCGCTTCCTTCAAAGCCTCCATCATCACCCACAACCGCCAACTCCTCGCTTCATCATAACCCAATCAACGCAGCCGAGCTCAACCATTGTACGAAACATGGACGTGGTCCCTGAACAGCGGGTCAGCCTCACAATGTCTCGTCAGGTTCAAACACGGTAACTCACCAGTGGTTCTGGGTCAAGTCGCCACGGTCATCCATGGTTCGCCAGCTCTCCCAGTTCTTGTCCGTCTTGTCGACAGAGGTGGTCCAGATCTTCTGTCCCCAGATGACATACTTGAGGTTCAGGGCGTTGCGGTTCTTCATGCACCACTCAGCGATCTCCTTGCCAGAGAGTGTAGCCGACTGTTGCTCTTGTTAGTCCCTCATCACTTGACAGCAACATGGAAACTTACACCACCGCCATCAGCGCACATGAAATCAGTCGCCAATCCACAGCAATGGTCCGACGATCCAGGGCAAGAACAGTCCCTCTTGCATCCAATCTCCCTCACCCGTCCAGGGAACGCAGCAACAACCTTCTTCGACGCATCGACGGCAACCTGCTTGCACGCACCCACCGCCGGGATCGTCGGCGCCGGGTACCCGCCGAAGCCCGAGCCACCGGCGTTGCAGCACTTCATCTGGCTCGGGCCGGGGCACTGGTTGCCGGCGCTCCCGCCGGCGCAGTCGGACGCCCAGCGGCAGTTGCCCGAGGCTCCGTTGCTGCACTTTGGCTTGGAGCAGCACTTGATGTTTGCGGCGTCGGCGGGACAGGCACCTGAGATGGAGGTGCCGCCGGATGAGGAGCAGGCCGCGTCGGTGATGCAGACACCGGCGATGCCGCTGGGGCCGTAGCAGGGCTCGTTGTTGGCGGCGAGGGCTACGGGCGAGAGGAGGACGGTGAGGAGGGCGGCGGGAGTTGTGAAGCGCATGGTGGACGACGGGATACTTTGTGGTGTGCTGTTGGAGAACTGAAAGGCTAAGAATGAGAAAGCCGCTTGCGTGCTTGTCTCCCTTCTCTTGAGCTCAGCCAACTCCTCGAGCGATCATGACTTCTTTATATGTATGTCCTGGCCAAACGATCATATGCCCCCCTCTTTTCAAGCTCACATCTCCGCAAAGATCATCATTCCATGTTCCACGCAGCTTTACACGAGATCCGCCAAAGGTTTCGTGTTGATCAACACCGTACAACGCCTTCAACCCTAGATCCCATCCGCCTGTGTCTCCTCAACCAGTGAGGTCATCACTCAGCCCACGGGGCAGCAATCGGTTTCAAGAACAAGTCCTTCTGCCATGTACGTGATATGTCTCTTCTTTCAGCTGAGTCGGCATGAACCCATGGTCCCTGTCATCTCCACCCGCCCGACGTCACAGAGTCGCGTCCAGGTCCTTGTCGATGCGCCAGCGTTTTTTCAGCTCCTTTCCAAGCTTCCTCTTTTGAACGTTGGCCCCTGTAAGTTTCCAATGGAACGTCTTGGAGAAAGCCGTGCATCTCAGCCCACCGACCACCCAGCCGATGATCAAGATCCACAGGCGACGATCGCGCTTGGCAACGCCGTCCCATCGCGGAGAGCAAACCCCTCGCGTCCCACGTGTCGTTACTTTTCACCCCAAGTCGGCAGTTGCAAATGCCCTCTTTTGATGATGGCCAGGGCTGCTTGCGTCGGTGGCTTGTTTCGGTGGCAGGGGCGGAAATGTCCAAGTTTAAGCTTACACCCTTTCTTCTCCACAAAATTACAGTTCTCTTACTTAATAGGCTTGAGGGTCTAATTCTTGCCTTATAATTTGATAATCTGTTAATAAGGAACTTCATGATTAGTGGCAAATTTTTGAAGATACTTACCTTATGCGAATTGCTATGGGTAAGGAAGTATTGGTATGTATTAGTTGGTTAATAAGTAACATTCCTAATCCCTGAAGGGTGTAGATGGCAGATTGTTTCCTCCCTGGACATAATCCGGGGCAATGGTTGGGCCGGGAACAGGCGAGTTTAATGAAGAAAACAGCCTTGGGGTTGAAGATCAGTTCCAGCCAGGAATGAGGATGAGGGACGAGGGTGGCGATCCCTGTAACACGGCGATACGGTGCTTATCTGAGGAGAATCAATGTTTCATGAATGGGCTAGACAGGATATTAAAGGGTGACGTCGTTGCTTCATCCATATGCTACACGAAAACAGGCTTCACCTGCAAGATCAACAGAGGTAGCCAATTCCCTTTTTCGCAATTCGTATCAGCGGGTGTAAGCGCGGGCTGAAACATGCCTCCATCCATCGCCAGGTCATGGCCTCATAGGTCAACGTTGATGCGCTACACATCTAATGGGATATCTCAAACTGGATAGTGCAACATGATCGCCCTTTTCCTGCAAGAGTTGGGATCTGGTGGGCTTTTTGTCTCTCCATTGTGACTCAAATGAAATAAATCCATTATCCAGCTTTACAAAAGTAGCGTTAATATATATAGAGTAGTGATATTCATACCAACAAGTCTTTCTATATGACTAGCAAGTATAAATATTTAGGTGAGCTATACATAGAAATAGAGTAACTATTACAGTATGAATACAGTGTGGGTTAGGGTTAGGGGTTAGGGTGATTAGGATTGGTTAGGACTCGGGTTAGTCTAGCTAGGATTAGAGTTAGTCTAGTTAGGATTAGAGTTAGTCTGTTTTACTTTCCTAAAGAGGTATAGCTTGTTAGCCCATAGAAAGACTTGTTGATGCGAATGTATGACCTACCTACTTTAAGAAACAGGTTTATCCGAGACTGGCCACCTCTGAAACTTAACAAATACCAGACCTTCCTGGGCTTGACACATAACAGCGAGTAGCACAATGGTAGCATAAAAGGCTGGTCTTTACAGAGTGTCGTGATCTGTAATGTATCGGTGAGTGGCTTCACACATGAACAATCCATCTAAACAAGGATGGCGTGATCTTGAGGCGGCATGTTCACAGTAGATGAAACTATTTGCTGATACCTGAACGTGTGTAAAATATCCTAAGTAAATGTAGGGCTGCAAACGTTGCTGCCTTTCGATGTCGTCGATCGCCTTTACTCGCCGACATACTATGAATGTGTCGAGCCGTAATGACAGCCACCACTCCCACTATAGCATTTCAAGCTGCTCTTCCAGCTACTCAAGACGAAGAGCCGGAGCCGGAGCCGGAGCCGGAGCCGCTGCCACTTGAACCGCTTNNTGAACCGCTTCCGCTGCCACTGCCGGTTGATCCAGAGCCGCTGTTATCTGAACCGCTTCCGCTGCCGCTTCCATTTGAAGAGCTTCCGGACCCGCTGCCCCCCGAGTCTTTGGAGCCTGACCCTCCGTTGTCAGAAGAATTGTCGCCTCCCGAGTTGCCTCCAAGCGCCGTTGAGCTAGGTTTGCTTTCAGTTCCTGTCGTATTAGAGCTTGTCGTCTTGGAACCCGTGTTGGTAGTCTTCGTAGTAGAGCCAGCCTTAGTTCCGGTGGAAGAGCTTGAGGCCTCAGTCCTGGTTGTGGAGGAAGGGCCGCCAGCTCCTCCGCTTCCCTCCTTTAATTCACTTTTTGGGCTCGAGCTAGATCCACCAGGGCCCCCGGTTTCGGAACCAGTCGTCGTTTCTGTGGAAGATTCGGTCTTTGTTGTTACAGAAGAACCAGAATCGTCGGTCCGGGTGTCGTCCGGGCGAGTTTGACTCTCGGAATTGGTAGGACCAGTCTTAGATCCAGTAATGGATGAGCCGTCAGTTTCAGTTCCCATGGTGGAGGTCGAACCATCTTTGCCTTCATCCTGTGCAGAAGCTTTCAGGAGTTCAGCCGGTGAGCCATTATCACCGGGACCGTCTGTCTCATCTGGAGCAACACCTCCCCCTGATGGTTTATTGCCTCCAGCGGGCTCGGCTGTTGGTGAGCTTCCAACTGTGCCACCGGTTTCAATCGAATGAGCGCTTGGTGTTCCTTGAGCAGGCTTTTTCCTGTTTCCAGTCAGCCCGCTGGATGCAGCCTGCCCACCATCACCGTCATTGTTAGTGGTTTCAGGTTTCATATTGTCCTTCTTGTTCGATTCAGCAGGAACCTCAGCACCAAGGACCTTTATATCATTAGAGTCTTTCGATACGGCGTCACTGTCACCGGCAGCGCCATCTTTCTGACTTGAGTCAGAGTCGCCAGCGCCAGAGTCTCCAACGACAGCGGTGGGGGAAGCGCCTGGTCGAGTGGGAGGTAGTGCAATAGCTGGATCATTAGGTTTAGCGCCTGAGAGAGGAACAGTGGAAACTGCATTGCCAGAAGAATCCCCAACGAGAGCGAAAGGCGACGCTCCAGCTACGGGCTTTCCATCCCTTCCGGTGGGAAGTAGAGTCCGAGTTGGGGCATCAGAACCAGCGCCCGGAGCTGTGAAAGTTGGCAAGTTGTTGAGAACGCTAGCAGGGCCAACAACGACTGTGGACGGACCTCCAGGGAAAGTAGCTGGAAGCGTAACACTTGGGTCGCCATCTCTTGCACCGGCAAGGGATATGGTAGGCGTGGAAATAGCTGAATCTCCTACCACCACAAAAGGAGAATCATTTGGGACTGGCTTTCCATCAATCCCTGTAGGCAAGACGGTGCGAGTTGGAGCTCCTTTCTTTGCTCCAGGGGAGATGAATGTCGACAGGTCTTCAAGCGCGCCAGAAGGACCTACAACCACCGTTGAAGGATCGCCCGGAGACGAAGGGGGCAGGGTGATTCTTGGATCAGAATCCTTGGCGCCGGTGAGAGAGATGGTGGATGTGGAGGCAGGGGCTTCTCCAACAAGGACGAAAGGGGAGGCATTAGGGAGTAGCTCTCCGTCCGCTCGAGTAGGGACAACAGTTCGAGTCGGAGCATTGGGTCCGGTACCAGGTACCGTGCTCGTGCTCAGATCATCGAGTTTATCGAGTGGACCAACAACAACCGTCAAAGGCTGGCCTGGAATGGACGGGGGGATGGTTATACGAGGGTGGTTGGGCTTCGCTCCATCAAGAGACACGGTGGTGACGAGACCGTTTGCGGCATCTGTAGGCTCGCAGATGTAGACAGTTCCCTCGCATAGATGACAATCAGGTTGAGGGTGCTCGATCGAGACTGTTGCATGGCGTCCGGTTCCCTCAGTTGTGACAGTGACATACGGGGCGCCAGTGGGTTGGTATTGGAAAACGGTTCCGTAGCAGATGTCGCAGTTGGGATGTTGGGTTGAGGTGGCTCCAGTTTCGTTACAAGTTGGCACCTCCAGAATCACGTACTGGCGGTCTCCTATGATGGTGACATGCTCGTCATAGTGATCGTCCTGCCAGTAGTAGTTTTGGCTTTCATGCTGTTCTTCCGGGAAGTTGTAGTATCCATGTGTGTCTTGATGCTGCTGCTGACCTTCTTGACCATGAACTCGGTGAGACTCGTTGCCATCATGGCTTTGAAGCACGGGCTGGAACAAACCAGGGGTGCACTGGGCAGCACAGGCGCCAAGCTCGTGGTATCTGGTAATGGCCACCTCGACAGTGGCGTACTCTGCGAGGCACGGTGCTGCTATGAGGGAGCCCATGGCAGCTATCCAACCCCAGGGAAGGCCACGAGAGGAGCCGTATCCGACCATGGTTTCGATGCCCCGGCAGATAGCGAGTGAATCTACTGAAGCTTTTCGTCTGAAAGGAGATATGGAGCTCTCTGTTGCCGATGCCGATGTTGAGTGGAAGATGCTGGATTGCGGCGATCATGGCTGTTTTTATAGATGTCAGCGATCGATACTGTAACTGTAGCCAGGACGGTTCCAATTACTTGGGCAAATCTCCTATCCTACCCTGCCATGTCCCGTCGTCGTATAAATTCCAGCCTGCCGACCCTGAGGAGAGACAATACGAAGGAGTTCAGGGCCTTGTGACCCATACCACCTCCTCTCAGGAGGGTTCCGAACATGTCTTGGTCGATCAATATGTCAATTCTGCCAAAGCCGAGGCGGATGTTTGGGCCTCATAGTGATTGGAATCTTGCTACTGGGGTTGACGTTGAAAATTGCCGACTTGCGTCCCAATAGGGTGCTCAGTTAAAGGCCTCAAGAGGACGTTTGACGTATCATCGCCCTTGGACATATTAGAAGACAAGACTCTAATATGAAAGGACACATGGAGTTTTTAGACACGACCAATCTTATTTTTTCTGAAAGGGTAGAGCGAAAGATTGCCGAGGAAAGAGTTGGTGACGAGGGCTTTGGCATGATGCGGAGCCAATCATCTCGAGCGTTCAATCCAAGTCCATCTATGCGACAATCACATAAGATCATCCATGTACCGCAATTAGCACATCACAGGTTTTCTGCAAAAATGCCGATGGGGTGCATCCGCGCTATTCTACAACTCCTCTCAGATACAAGCTTCTCTTTGATCATGAGCACTCCACAAAAGCACCGATCGATCTAACGGAATCCAAGAAAGGTCGCATTCCCTGCTAAAGGGCCGGACGTGTCAGCTAGATGACTCGCATTGCAAGCCCTCGTCCCGTGTTTAGTCTTTTGACTTATCTCGGGCCGCAGGATAGGTCGTGAAGACCTCACCTGGCGATCCTCTAGTACTGCCCATATGTTAGCAACACAACAACTACAACACTCTGCAACTGCTCTTGATGGCCCTTTACGGCTCATTCATCTCACTAAATATGTGAAACGCGCATTCTTATGGGAGGGGTATTAATATAATGACTTCTTAAAGACAGCTAATGTTACACAGGTTAAGACAACTATCCTCCATATCCCCACAAACGCCTGAAACACAACACCGCGTACTCGGCCCTTTCAAGTGTTCCGGCCCTTGAGATGCTCATCCGCAGCATCAAAATTCGAGGCAAGGGCGGAGAATGGGATATTGACATTCTTCAACCTCGATACTTGGTCGATCTCAGACCCTCGACTATAGAGAGCCACGGCAGATTCATCTCACAGGCCCATCATGCGCCTGATACCAACATTTCCCACCACCCAGGATCCCCCGAGCCGGTATGCTCCAGGGCCTTCGATCTGGCCATCAACCTTGCCCATTGCCATCCTCGTCAAGAAGTCTCCCAGCATGGGTGTCGGTGAATGGCCGCTCTTGTAGAAAGTTCGCAGCGGCAATCCAAGCACGGCGAGACCAGCTTTGTAAATAAGCCCTGCGTCAGGGATGTACTTCTGGATCTCCTCGTGCGCCGCCGCGTCCACAAACCCCGGCCGCGCAGAATCCGCTCGCAGCGTCGGCATCTTGGCCGTCATCTCGCCGAGGGCCTTCTCCGTCTCTCCCTTCACCCTCGCAAAGATGGGCGAAACCCTCCCCGGGTCTTGCGTCGCGCCCTCGCCCGACACGTACACGAACCGGAAGGGCTCTTCTTCGCTGGCCAAGGCCGAGAAGGCTTCTGCCGCCTCGAGCGCGTAGTCTTTCGTGATGCGCACGTAGTCTTCCCTTCCAACCTTGCTCTGGCTGATGCCCAGTGCCCAGACGCAGCCGCGCGCGCCGGTCAGCTGGCGCAGGACGTCGGGCTCGTACGAGGCAAAGTCCTTCTGGATGATGACATTGACGCGAGGGTCCTGGGAGTCGGAGGCCATTTGTACGGGGCGGCGGCTGAGGATGGAGATTTTGGTGATGTCTTTGGCTTTGAGCATGGCGTCGAGGATTGAGGAGCCGACGAGGCCAGTTGCGCCCGTGAGAATGACGTGCATTGTGTTGATGTGTCGATGTGCCAATGGTCGCGTATTAGTGGTGTCTCGGTGGATCTTGGAGTTGACTCTTGACAAGAAATGATGAGTGTCTGGCGAGATTCTTCATTCCCTCTGTTGATGGGGCCTACATCAACGTTTATATCTATTATACCCTGTTACAGAATCTTCAAGTTGGCTTAATCGCCGTGCCCGTACGGAGTAAGCCATCGTCACTCGCCAATTATTCCTCGAGGGCTTTACTGGCTGGCGTCAGCCAGCTTCGGACTTAGAGCGCACTTCCGGTAAAAGCCGTGCCTGGGCGGACTTTGACCTCACTTCACAAACTCCGCAGTTCCAGAATTTCAAGGAAGTTGCTGACATTAGGAACTGAGTCTGGTTTAGTCGTATTACGTTGCGGGCCTTCAATGAAATAGTTCAGCCCACATCCGCCAACACGAACTTGGCCGGCGACAACCATCGTCACCCGTTGACTACCCTGCACTATCTCAAAATTCCCCTGGTCGATTCAAATACAGCAGCTTGGCAATGAGATGTCTCTGTATCAATAATTGACTAATGACCATGTGCAACCTCGACTCGCTTAGGCCTCAAATGGGTATGTTGCGAATGACTTCTAATGGTCGAGCTAATTGAAGATTTTGATCAATTCACGCCCCCATTCTATATAACTTGTAAAGAGTCTGCATAGCCTACCTTTTCAAACGAAATATCTACCAATAAGAGAGTATATAAGAGATCCCCGAAATTTGTACATAACCATACGCCGGTTGTCCCAAGCCTAACAAGACATTCACTTCATAAACTGTCCCTAGCAGCCGAAACTCACAGTACCATAGCCAACCCCAATGACAGACTAACGAGCGCGACCCAACACCCACCAGCGAGCTCAGTGCTGATGCCAGTATTTGTAACAGAAGATTGTGTGGCTGGTAAAGCAGTCGGCCGCGTCGCCTCAACCTGGATGTTATCCACCACTCTATCTTGGTCCTGACTGTAAGTGAGCTCGGAAAAGTTGCATGCTTTCATGATAACATCCATGTCTGCCTTGTTAGCGCCCCTGAGCTCTGACAATCGCAAAGGAATCAGGTCAAGACTCACTGTTTTGCTTATGCCCATCTACAACTATGCAACCTTGACAAAGCGCTGCGACCTTGGCCACATCAAAGCTCTTGTTGAGACAGACGCACTCCTCTTCTGGGTCTTGGTGAGAGTCCATCTGGCCCATGGGCCTGTCAGCTTCCCGTCCTGTACCGCGTGTCATTGTATCCGTCTCTCCGAGGGTTGACTTGGTTGGGCGAGACAAGGCTGTATCTGTCTCCACAAGAGTTGACTCGGTTGGGCGAGGCAAAGTCGTTGATCTGGCGGACGAGGAGGTGGCTGAGGTACGGGTAGTTAGGGTCGAAGTTTGCTCGGTGACGGATTTGATACTCGTTGGCCCTGTGCTCGACGGCGCATTATCAAACGCAGTAGCCGTGACCTGAAAAGGGAAAGACGTCGGCGCAGCTCTGATGACTGAAAAGCTCCTCTTCTCGATTTCGGCATGGTCTTGTTGCGGTTCAACCTGCAAGGGATCCGTCTCTGAACGTTCCACCGCCAACTGCGGAACCCACGGTGCGACCAGTTGTCGCTTCATGAGCCGCTGCCCATGAATATCACATCTCGACGTCAACTCGACGATGGGACCGCAGATGGTGACGCACATAAGAGGAATGTCGTCGAGTGGCAAGACGTCGGCCGTCACAATAGCCGCCAGGCCGGAGAGAACGACCTGCCCAACCCATGGCAACCTCATTTGGGCAAATCAATGCTTCGAAAGAGCCCAGTGGTGGTCTCACTGTGGCCTCTGCAGCAAGCCGCGATGTGTCCGTCTCGACGATTGTTGGTGGTGGCCCAAAGATGAGGCCCGACGATCAAAATGAGTGAACCGCCCAAGTTCTTGATAACGAATGAAGCCGCAGCTGCCCCTAGTCAATGCGCCAGCACCGACGAATTCAACACTCAAGTGATCTTGATATCGTGGAAAACCGTTCACGAAGCGAGGCGCCGCTTGTTTGGCCAAAAAATGAGGGATGACGAGCGATGGATGGTTGACTTCTCGAGAACACGGCGAGCGAACCCAATGGTTTCGGTACAGCTCGACTCGACACACGGTGAAACGCGCAGGCCTGTCAGTGGCCCCAGGGCCCAGAGAATAGAAGCCGTCATACCTTCAGTCGCTCCGTCGGAGTTGCAGCCACCTCCTGCGCACAGCACATTGACAGACTCAATGCGACCTTGGATGCCGAAAGGGACGAAATCTAGAACGTTTCTGGCAGGGGATGCGAACCATAGGCCTCTGAGGCTAGCCTCTCGGCAGTGCTTCAGTGGCGATCTGTTACGCGCAAGCGTTCAAGGTGAGACAGCTCACCACCGTCTGAAACAGGTTCGGTTGGGGCCTCGTCTCAGGGCATCCATTAGTAAGGTAACAATGTTTGTCAGTCATTACATACCTGGAATAGACGGAAGGATATGCGGAATCGCCCCAATTAATTCCAGCGTTAGAGTAAAGAGCCCATTAGAGTAGGCAAAACATAGGTCATGGGACCAGTCACCTGACACCCTTGAACAGCTGTCGACTTTCCACTATCACAGGCTCAACGGATCTGACCAGACAGTCTCAAGAGCAAGAGATCAAGTTCATAGAAACCAGTGCTCCCGCAGTCTTGTTGAATCTCAACTTCAAATCTAATTCTATATCCAGTAAACCTCTTTTCCCAATCACGCCGTGCATGTAAATCGCACCCTCAAGCCCTTTCCATCCATTGACGTATCTCTTCCTCGGCGTGTCTCGTCAGCCACGTCCAAATGTCATTTCATGCATTAAAACGGTATAATCTTAGCCAACAGTCGACGCATTCATACACACAAGAAATCGAAAATGCCGGCCGTTGCAAGCTGAGCCCTCAAGCTCCAACGCGACGTTTAGAATCGGTGTTGGCGGCCGACACTCTCAACCCGCACCCCCAGCTTGACCATCTCCCGAGAATCGATGACACCGCGTCCATCAAAGACCCAGCGGGGCTTGGCCATGTTCTGGGAGATGCGGACCCAGTCGACGCGCTCCTTAGGCTTGTACTCCTCAGAGCTTCCCATGCCAGTGGCGAAGCCCGAATTCTTGCTCTCACGCTCCTGAATGCAGTCGGGGCAGTCGTCCTCGCAGCTGGGCTCGGCGTTGAAGCGGTCGAGGGGATCTTCCGTGGTGACGCCGCCACGATGGACGAGGTGCTTGTGAAGGGCGAGCAGTTCATTCGGGCTGGGGGTAGCGGACTCGAAGGGACGCGGGTCCGACT
>JABCKW010000349.1:0-61831 GCA_014824385.1 Fusarium cyanostomum | reverse complement strand
AATATTAGTTAACCTAATTTTTTTTAATTTTTCTTTTTACTAACTTTAAAACTTTCTTAATAGAGTTTAATAAATAGCTTTAACTTAACTACTTAATATATTTAAAAAGCCTTGTAATTTTTAGATTTTTATATAACTATTAAACCTTATAATAAAAGTCATGTAAATTACTGTAGTGCTTAGTACCTTCTCCTCTAATATATATTCTAATTCTCGCAGGGCCTGTATTTCTTTAACCCCTGTTGGCAACCTAGCTTTCACACTCTCTGTTCCCACTGTATGCATGCAGCCGACAACGGGCCAACGACGTTAAGGCTTAAGCGCTTGCCTTGGGTCGTACTCTTGACAAGCCCTGTAGCCCGTACATATAAGGGAGAGGGCGGCTCCGTACATCCATGCCGACCTATCAGCATAGCCGGCTGGGTACAATAGTCACCCGACGCTCAATTGCACAAGCATGACAGACAGACAACCACTCGGATGCATGTCTCCTTGCCGCCGATGATGCAGTTTCCTCCCGTCTTGTGCCTCAAAAGCCCAACATGTCTCAGCAAGTCTCAAGTTGTTCGCCTTGATGGGTTGCAGTTGCATTTGTCAGACAGCGCCGAGAAAACCACCCACCTTCTCCCTCTGTCAAGGGATGTTGGTACCGCTACTTTGAGTGCGAGAAGAGCATGTTTACTTTTGCATGGTGTAGAGGGTAACCTTGACACCCTCTCACACCGGTTGTGCAAACACAAGCCACAGCCTGATGCGAAGCTACGTGGCCATTCCTCACGCCCGGCTTAGGTACATACCATGGCTTTATCACTCCGAGTCTGATCTCATGGGATTGTTACCCCACCAGGAGAGCAGAGCCTCACCCCCTTTTTTCTGGGGGTTTTGCGCGTCCCCAGATTCTCGGCAGGATTTGCTTCTGTACAGTAATGCTGTACAGTAATGCTGGACAGTAATGCTGTACAGTAACATGGCTGACAATTTCCGCCCCATCCGGCCCTCCCTCACCCTCGACGGCTCTGCCATCCCTCCCTTGCTCTATGGAACCGCCGAAAAGTCAGATCCCTCGCTCATCCTCTCAGCCCTCAAGGCCGGCTACCGTGGCCTGGACTGCGCATGCCAGCCGCAGTTCTACCATGAGCATGTAGTTGGCCAGGCAATCGCGTTGGCGCTGTCGCCCGTGTCTCACCGAGGCTTGGGGCTGCGTCGCGACGACTTGTTCATTCAGACCAAGTTCACCACGCCTGCTGGCCACAAGCCAGAGCTGGCTCCCTACACCCACGAGGACTCGCCAGAGGCCAAGGTTCGAAAGAGTCTTGACATGAGCCTGACCAAGCTGGGGGTCGATTACGTTGACGCCTTGCTTCTCCATGGGCCAATGCCAACCCTGCAGCAGACGCTGGAGATTTGGCTCGCAATGGAGTCCTTTGTTGGCGGTAAAGTCCGTACCCTGGGTCTGTCAAATGTGTCTCTCGAGCAACTCGAGGCTGTCTACCATCACGCGACTGTCAAGCCATCAATTGTGCAGAATAGATTTTGGCATCACAGCCACTTTGACTCGGACGTGAGGAAGCTTTGCGCTGAAAAGAGAATTGTATACCAGGCCTTTTGGGTTCTGACAGGAAATCCGCAGCTTCTCGATAGCAGTCTCGTGGGCTGGCTCGCCGACAAGACGGGAGCATCGAGGGAGGATGCACTCTTCACTCTCGTCTTGTCGCTGGGACAAGAAGGGTCTGGAATTTCCGTCTTGAATGGCACAACTAATCCAGCCAGGATGCGTCGCAGTCTTGAGGTCATACAGACGGTGGGAGTGGTGCCAGAGATGGTCCAGCAAGGCTTCGCGGAGGAATTGGATTCATTAGTCGAGCGCCTGGCGAAGAGAACAACGACCTGAGCAGGGGATGTTTAATTCAACGCTAAACAAGGCGGTAGAATACATAAAAAGGAAAGGTGAAGATCCGTGTGAAACACCAAGCATCAATCATCCGAAACAAGTGCCTCGTACTCGTCCAATGCCTCCACTGCGTCGGCAGAGATGTGCTTGCCAGTGATTTCTCTGTACAACACCGAGGCTTTGCGTTGAGCCTCGTTTGAGTCTTGGGCCTTGCCAAGCTGTGCGCAGGTTCGGCCCAGCCAGTGGAGGGAGCACGCAAGCTTGTTCTTGGAGAGAATTTCTTCCTTCTTATCCCCCCTGAAGATCTTTTCAGCATCTTTGAACAAGGCTCTATCAAGCGCGTTAGCTTCTCGGACCATGAGCCGGGGCTGTGTCTTGAGACTTACTCGGCCTCCTCAAATTTCCCAACTCGATACCTGAAGGCGCCGAACCTTAGACACGACGTACCAGTGTCCAAAGACTCGCCCACCACGTCCATCAGTGTCTGGAGAGACTCGGTAAAGTGCATTTCAGCGTCTCTCACGCACCCAAGGGTAGCCTCAACCTCTGCCAGAGAACACAGCCAGACGGCCTGCCGATGCCTCATCTCTTCGTTGTCTTGGTAGATGCTCATCTCATTCTTACAATCACGGAAGAACTTGGCCGCCTCCTCAAAGCGCCCTTGGAGGCGGCGCAATTTCCCCATATTATGGAAGGAGAGCGCTAGGAGGAAGCCAGCGCAGTGCCCCCGGCGCTGTTTCTTGATCTCGATGGTCTTCTCGTGAAGCTGAGCGGCCTTTTCGAATTCGCCCATCTGCTTCGCCGCAATGCCCAGGTTGCTATATGCATTGGCTAGTTGTATATCAACGTGCAAGGGGGGTTCCGAGTCTTGGTAGTCGATCCGCAAGTTCTCCTCGCGGATGCGAAGGGCCAGCTCAAGTGCCTCGGCAGCTTTATCTTGCTTGTTTTCGGACCTGAGGTAAATGCAACCCAGCAAAGTGTAGGGCTGTGCCCGTAGGCAGTCGTGCGGTTCGAGAACTCTCTCTGCAATCTCGATGGATGCATGCGCAAGTCGCTCCGAGTCTGGGAAGAGGCCTCTCGTCCACAAGTAGACCCCGCAATCGCAAAACAGCTCTGCTAGAAGGGCGAGAGCGTTGGGTTCGGCTCCGTCTTTGACCTTTATCTCTGTATCGTAGAGTTCTAGAAGATGAAGCACGTGGGTTGTGGAACGTTGGCAAGCCGGCCAGTTGGGTATTGGCAAGCCAAGAGGGGATTGCCGAGGATACGCATGATGCAAAATCTGAACTGCTCCAGAAAGCGCTGTCCGCAGGTTTTCCGACTCTCCATCTAGGAGTTCGTGGAGGGCACTCTGTTGAACCTGTCGATGAATAGAAAGCGAGGACTCCTACAGGTATCTGTGAGTGTTTGACGAGGCGGGTGCTCCTACGTATTGTAGACTTACTTGATCATCGTATTTCATGAGAAACTGTTGGGTTAAACTCGACTGGGCTTCGTTGTAGCTGCAACTGTCAGCCATCTGTGTTTGTTTTTGGAGTGCCTCGCCGTACCGGAGCATGTTGTGTGACTTGTCCAAGACTTGCAAGGGCGGTGGCAAAGGCTTGTCTGGCAGCGGTGTTTGTATCTGAAATAGAGCAGTCGGGATCCGATCTGGGTGTAGAAATACCGCAATCCTCAGAAGAGTTCTAGCGTCTGCCGACAGTTTCTCAAAAGACAGTCGCCATACCGTTTCCAGTGTCAACTGATACTGTTGGTAATCCAGGCTCGCAGTGCTACCAAAGAGCTTGCGAGTATAGTCTCGATTCTTGTACAAGTTCAAGAAATCACCGACGGTGACTTGGTTGGTACGAATATACCCTGCCATCTGAGCGAGCGCCAGAGGCAAACCACTTAAGATCGTTGCCATTTCTTCAACAAGTCTCTGGTCCTGGGCATCTCGCACTTTACCTTCAAGAAGCAGCCGGATCATGGAAGCGCCCTCTTGGGAGTTGAGTGACTCAACCTCACAGGCCCCCCCGATCAAGTTCGTGGCAAGCATCCGCTGGCGGCTGGTAATGAGAACAGATCCTGTGGCTGAATTGGGCCAATAATCCCGCAGCAGTTTTTCATTGTCGACGTTGTCAAAAATGATGAGCCACTTGTGATCTGTTTCAAGGTCAGTCTTGAGGCTCCCGGCCGTCTCCCACTAGGAGGGCATACTGCAGTCCCTCAGCCAGTTCATCACATTCGTCCTGATGGTGCTTGGATCTCCACCGTCTGGGAGACCGAGCCCTATTGCTGCTTTGAGAAAATGGTCCGCAAGTCCCTGTTCCGTATCGGCCACGGCCCAAATGATGATATCGTAATCGTGCCAGTGGTTGTATGCAAACTTGGTGGCCAACTGCGTCTTTCCTGAGCCTCCAAGCCCATGAAGAAGAAATGCCTTCAGCCCTGTGGGCGACGTCGACTCGCTGGAAAGCAGATGGTCCTCGATATTCTTCATGATGCCAGGTCTCGGGAAGAAGAGCATGTTGTTTGCAGAGGGGATGATGCGACATGGCACCCTCGCCTTCTCTGGCACGCCTTCTTTCCTCTCGTGCGTCTCTTTTGCATGATGCAAGTGAACTTCCTCCATAAAGTTCTGTCTAGCACACTCAATCTTCTTCTGGAGTTGCTGAAATTTTCGATCAACAGGATCCCAGGTCAGTCTAACAGCGTTGACTATGTAAATAAAAGTCAGGCGAATTAGACAGAAATACTTTAGTTTGAGACGGACGTGTTACGGGGTGCCTTACATATTGAACGACGACCCAGGACTTTAGAGACAGCAGCACAAAACTCAACGCAGCAGGCACACACTTCGCCTAAAGAGGTCTTTACTCGCTCGGTCGGGTATATTTGGCTGAAGATTGTGAACCTGGGGATGATACTGGACAAAGTAGTAATGGAGCCTAATATGGTATCGATGAGGTCATTGAAACGGAGTGCAATCTATCGCCAGTCATCTTATTAGAGATGACAGCAACGTTGATGGGCTTGCAACTAGGACATACCATTAGGACGATGACAAAACCACCCCAAATTATCTGGGCTATAGCATCAAAAGCTTGCATCATTGCCGTCAGACCCTTGACAAACTGGTCGATGGAGTACAAAGCTTTGCCGAATTTCTCGAGCTTCGTGCCCAGCTTTCTAGCCTCGAAGGCTCCTCTCACATAGGTGATCATCATGTCGCAATCCGAGACTTTGTAGCCTTGGGACTTTCGCAGGTATTCAACGTCGACGAGGGATCGCAGTTGCGCAAGGAAGACGTCTCCGTCGCTGATGTTGCTAGGCTGGGCAAGGCTTTTGGCATCCTTTGTTGCCGCATTGTGGTCGACTGTCGCTCTCTCTGAGAGACTCTGGGAGGATTCATCGACAGGTTTGGACAGGACTTGGGTGGGGCCAATGAAGGATTCTTGGTCTCGATTGGCCTTCCAACATGCCAAGCAGGACAAGCAGGAGTTCATGTCGGCTATGGCGAGAGCTTGGGAAGATTCCGGGGGCTAGGAGAACAAAACATGAAATACAAGCAGATAAGTTAGCTACGTTACTTGGTCCGACAGGAAAGACCACAGCAGCAGCAGGTAGGTCAGCCTCCGCTTACAGCCTCCATGTCGGGCCTCATTTAGCGCCCAGGATCGAGGGGGAATCCTGGCCACGGAGGGCATCTCCAAGGGTGAGCCAGTCAGCGATTGCACTGCAAAAATGAAGGCTGGTCAAGGGGTTTCACACACCCTCCATCATCAATTTCTGCTTGTGTGTGACAGGTTGTGGTGGCGCCTCAACTCGGGCAATGTACTGTACTGTGCCGTCGTACGTATCCCAAAGTGCAGATGCATGAACGCCTGGTAGTCAGACCACATATCCACACGGAAATTACATGAAACAATGGCAAGCGGTGCGTATGGGTGGGCAGGGAGCGGATGGACTTGATGGGTCAAGGCAATGAGGCTGAAGTGATCCGAAGTCTGCCTGAATTCCTCGTAGCAAGTACATCATCACGCTCTTGGAGATATCTCTCTGCGGCTGCAGTGTGTCAGAGCACTGTGTATATGATAGGTGGCAAGGCAGACGTAAAGCCTCTCAACTGGTCAGTCGACCAGCTTTCATCAACCTCGAGTTGATTCAGCGAAAGTGGGAGACATGTGGTCTTGTACGATATATTCTGCTTTCGCACTGAGGTGCGAGATGTGGTTATGCGTTGACCAAATTCTAGGGGGCTGCGATCCATCACTTGAAGCTTGGACAAGTCTCTTGGACCCTGTTGCCTTCTCGTCCGGCACCTTCAGCTGCTCGAGCTACCTATACAAGTCCAGAATACTATTTGAGCTGCATGTATCCCGCCCGAGTTTCCACCAGCACCTTGGTTGCATCACCCCGCGCACTCACCCGCGTGTATCCGCATAACCATGGTGAAGTGAATAGAGTAATATTAAAATAACACAGTAACGACGGCACAAGATAATAACCTAATGGCATTTCACAGGAGAGCAGTTCTTTCCGAAGTGTTTTCAATGAATTGTATACCCCATCCAGGTCCTCTGCACTGGTATTTACCACTATCCTGGACAGGTATTTGAGAAGGGACGTTTTGAGCTTGCAGTTTTCGAGACTTGGGAAATGAGCGGTTAGACTTCTTGATCCTGTAGATGAATTGAGATATGAGTCTTGGGCACTTTGGGCCATGGTCTGGATCCAAAGTGAATATTCTTTCGCAGATGGATAAGAGATCGATGGGACTTGGTTCACGGCGACATCAACCGTGGGGTTCCGTCTGAAGGGAAACAGCACTGATGAATGGCTAGTCTTCTCGGCAGGCCACTGGTGGCTTGATAGCCTGGTGGCTTGATAGCCTGGTGGCTTGATAGCCTGGTCGTTTAGCTATGCATAGGTCTGGTGTGTTGGGCCGTTGAGCAAAGTGGATCTTGGATTAGATGGAAACCCTATATCGCTCATGAGGAGTTATCAATGATATCTGTTCCATCACGGAGCTTGCACCGGTATCGTTTTGCTTTCATCCTGCACTATCACATCGTCGCAAGTTGCGCACCGATATAAAGTTCCGCCCTGAATGACACGGATCCGAATGAATGGTTGAAACCGCAGAAGTCTGTATCCACTGGCGATCTTTATTTCCTTAAATTCTTATGGACGAGGTGGTCCATCATACACGGGTACCAAGGGTTGATCACGAGTCAGCGTAGCTCCGACCGCCGGACCAACGTAGAATAGAGTTCGGCTATGCTAATGCTTCTGTAAACTCAGTCCTCAAATTATTCATCTTATTCTCTTCGGGGCCGAATATGCAGGCGCGCTTAGCAGTCGGTTGCGCTATTTGTTACCTGTGGTTCCCATGTTGCATCGCCCGCCCTAGGGCCAGCCTGTGTGCTGGTAAGGAAGTGCAAGTGTCTACATTACTACCGGATCAGTGGTAGGTAGATATGAGTGGTGCTTGGAGCGTTTTATAGTAGCCTCTAGGACGTTTCTAATAGTCATCGGCGCATATGTCTATCGTGCGCCTTGTTGAAGCCTATCGAGGGTCGGGGGGCTCATCGGCATGATCTTGCGAGGGAAACCTAACCTCCTTGAACTACTATCCAATATAATATTAATTGTCACTTATAGGAAGAAACAATCATTGTCGAAGTAGTCTTTACCAATTTTATCATTTGTGTGGACTTGAGTTATCGCGCCGGAACAATGGAAGACGAATATGAAGTTTTGAGCGAAAGAAGGAACAAGGCTGGATTAATGTGTTCCAAGATAAACGGAGTATGGACAGAGATTGCGAATGATAAAAGGCGGTTAATCTGAGGAGGCAACCCACTTTGACATGCTTTGAGCAGGCTTCATTGGAGCTGCCGTAACTCAAGCAGGAACTTTAATTAAAAGCGTCAAAGCTTTTGCCAAATTCTAGAAGCCGTATTGCCCTCTATGCAGGCTTTGGCCAGCGGTCAAGGATTACCCGTTGGTTCATCAAGCTAGCGACATATGAACCAACGGGTAATGAAAAGAGGATACTTCGAGAAGCTTTGGTAGAACTTAATGCCAAAACTTTAACTGCTGCTTCGTGTTTTGCCGACGTAACCGGCAGTTATCAGCTAAACCAGAAAGATTGATATGGATTCAGGATCATCGCAATTTAATTTCGGATACGGGGCTTGTTATCCATGCAGAACCTAATGGCCAGCGGGACCTCCGGCTCCCAACGGGCGCCAGTACCAAACAGCTGGGTCTAACAGACCAGTCTAACCAGTCCGGCATATGACTCGGTAGCCAGAAGAGCCGTTGCAGGTGATTCGTTGTGTGGCCTGGTTCAAGGGCCTCACACGCGTACGACTAGACTACCAGTTAAGGTTCCGAAGCTACCATGTTTGACACACGCCAACAAGCAGTCTAATTAGCGTGCCTGGATCAACTTCAAGTACCGAATGCAGAGGACAAGTATGACGTGACAATTCTGAC
Source organism: Fusarium cyanostomum (assembly GCA_014824385.1). NCBI lineage: Eukaryota > Fungi > Ascomycota > Sordariomycetes > Hypocreales > Nectriaceae > Fusarium > Fusarium cyanostomum. The sequence goes on along the minus strand of JABCKW010000349.1, from coordinate 53,457 downwards.
AGGGGCCGGTTCTTCCGTGGCTATATCTGTGAAGCCATGTCGCGATATTCCGTTCCCTTCACTACCGACCATCTTCACTCCTTGACCTTTGGACTCTAATTAATCTTCTATCCACTCATTAAATCTCCATTTTCATCATGCGATTTGTCGCCACCATTGCCGCTGTTGCCACGGCGGTAGTTGCCTCAGCTACGCCCAGATATGTTCTCTACTTTGACCAGTAAGCCGCCCCCCACGCGTTGAAGATGCAACTTTTAATTCCGGCTCGTAGGTATCACACCAAGAACCTCCCCGACAGGAGTGTGACCGCTGGTATCAACTATGCCATCACCGCCTTTGCGAACTCGTCGCTTTTTGCCTCGGAGCCCGCTGGAGAGTACAAGCCGTTCATGCCCCTCAAGGACATCCGGGCTCTCTTCGACGACGACACCAAGCTGTGCATGGCTATTGGCGGCTGGGCGGACACCGCTGGATTCAGCAAGGGCGCAAAGTCCGATGCGACCCGCAAGAGGTTCGCCAAGAATATTGCCAACACCTTGGACAGGCTTGGATATGACTGTGTCGGTGGGTAAACCCCTCTGATCCTCGAGGAAGGCCGCTAACGAGCCCAAAGACATCGACTGGGAGTATCCCGCTGGCAATGGAGAGGACTACAAGCGCATCCCTAACTCCAAGAAGGTCGACGAGATCAAGTCCTATCCCAAGCTGCTGAAGGAGATCAAGGCTGCCATTGGTAAAAAGGAGCTTGCTATCGCCGTGCCCGGCAAAGAGCGGGACATGATCGCCTTTACTCCCGAGCAGGGTCCCGCGATCAACGCGGCTGTCGACTTTGTCAACGTCAGTACTTTAACCAGATTTAATGCCGCAAGTTGCGAATTAAAAGGCTAACTATTGAACCTTAGATCATGGCCTATGATCTCATGAACCGAAGAGATCCTTCCACTACTCACCACACCTCATTCGCAGGAACAGTCAACGCCATTGACGCCTACATCTCCCGCGGTTTCGAACCTAGCAAGCTGGTTATCGGCATTCCCTTCTACGCCAAGTGGTTCACTACCAAGAAGGGCGTCAAGTGCACTGGGCCAACTGGCTGTCCCACGGAGCTCCTCGAGGCTGCCGACGGTAGCGACACCGGCAAATCCGGTTCCGTCACTTTCGAGAAGGCCAATTTTGCCCCGACGCCCAAGAACCTCACCGACTCTCCTGACGCATCCTGCGGCGCTGGTACCACTTTCAAGTGCTCCAAGAACAACTGCTGCAGCACGTCCGGATTCTGGTGAGTGGAACTTCTGGATGATACTCCGATTGGATCATGTTAGACTGACAATTCTGAACAGCGGAGACACGCCGGCTCACTGCGGGACTGGCTGCCAATCTGCATTCGGCCGATGTGAGGGTATCGACATCACCGCCTCGTTCCATAAGGCTCTCAAGAACGGCCAGACTGATACCGCGGCCGGCGCTCAGTGGTACTGGGATGCTCAAACCGAGCTGTACTGGTCCTGGGATACCCCCGAGCTGATTGCCCTGAAGCTCTACGGCCTGCTTCCCACCAGGGGTCTCGGCGGCTTCATGGCTTGGAGTCTTGTGGAGGATAGCAACGATTGGAGCCGCTTGAGGGCCATGCAGAAGGCGTTCAAGGATCTTTCCGGACTCGGCCAGTACTGAGGTACAGACTGTGGTGATTTCGGCCTGTAGATTAGCTGACCCTGATCGAGGCTGTCTTCACAAGTGAGCATAGTACCAGCATCCCGTCCGCCATTCGTTTCCATCACTCAACTGCAGTCACTCTTCACAACGTGTATTTTAATACTGAGCTTGACTCGTCTGACTATCATCATTACGCTGGAAGGGTTTGAGCATTTCTTATATTGCCACAGCGCTACTTCTTGAAACCCCGAGGCATGTAACAGTTTAGAGAACAAGTTTATAGAAAATTCTAAACAAACGCACGTTTTAATTAGACCATATTAACTTCCTCCTCTTTCCCCTGGAATAATGACACTTTGTATCTTCTATATATGGTTGGGATATCAGGAGACGCCGACACGCCCTTTACGCCTCTCAGAAGAACTCTTGCAATTGCTTATTAGTGAACTCCATGGCGTGTTAATAGCTTTATTAACTCATTTTGTGTATAGGTTCATATAATATATAGTCTATGGGATCATCAAGAAACCAGTACTCCTCCCACTGTCGCCTCAATATTTATACCTCAAGTCCGCTTCAGCGTCGCTGCATCCCAGAAGACAGAACCCCGACACCGCACTTCATCGGGATGTACCCTCCATATAGGTTACTGGATGTATCTACCTATGTTGTCGTCCAAGCTAGCGGGGGCGCATCTCACTCGCCGTCTCCACGAAATGGGAACGGGGTGGTTCCATCCTTTTGCATCTGACCTCGCCGGGACGAGTGACTCAGGTGTCGCTGTCCCTGTTGTGTTACGCCAAAGACACCCTCCAAATGATTGAGCGGAATGTAAGAGCTGGCCATGTGGCCCTGCATCGTTGAGACGAGATGCTGGTGAAAGGTTGGGGAGGCGTGAACCAGCGCTCGCAGTCGCGGGAGATCCAAGATAGAAAAGATACGGCGCCGGACTTCGGGTGGGCGACAGTCAGGCCCAAGATGATAGTACTGCTCCTTGGCCTTTGGATTTGTCGTCGGCTCCCATTGCGCGTCTGTTGGTCCTGGGTTAGACTGAATTATGGCTAGGATGGCTGCTGTGCTTCTTGGGCCTTTGGCTTCGGCGCGATGGTTCATCTTCTCGATCAGCCGCTTCATCTTGCAGAATGTGCGGAAATTTGATAGAATTCTGTCAGACCTTGTGCCATTCGCCATATGCGTCACTGCTCTTAAGCACCTCCCATGGATGCTTTTCCAGCCAGCTATCAATGCAACTGGGTTACGACAATAAGCCTCACGGAGGGTGTCTGTTCTAGTACCAGATGTGGCAAGTCTTCTATTGCTCGACTCGGACACTGCATTGGTCTTCTAGCATAAGCCAATGGGCCTGGTTTGCACAGCTAGAAATCATACCGTCACACTTAATATATATGCCTTGATGCAGGAGCAACTGCGCCTTCAATGAAGTACTGCCGTCCTTGGAAACAAAGCACAACCTAGTAGGATGCTTGCGGGGTTACTTAATACTAAGGGCGGTTATCTACAGACAAGTACAGTTCTCGCTTCTATTAATCGGTGGCTTAATGCTGAAACGAAACGAGTCGTCAGGACCGACACATGATCTAAACCCCTGGCACTATTCACATGCGATGCCGACCATGAGAATATACTGTTGCATTTCCCGGCGGGGTCAGTTGCATTCCTCGGCCGGGGCGGTTACATTCTTCGGACCGTCGGCCGCTTTTGGCTCGGAACTACGATGAGATCGGAGCGTGCGATAAGATCTAGGAAGGTCAGCCCCATGGGGTAAAACTGCCGGGTTTCATTTGTTGAGAATCAAGGAAGCAACTCCGTGCGGGTCTACTTCGCATGAGGGTGTCATTGCGAAGTCTACGTTGAACAAGATGTCTAAGAGAAGGCCACTACTGATGTTGCATGGTACGTAATAGCAACATATAAACCGTAGCGTCTGCAAGAGAAGTGGAAAGTTATAAATATCATGAGTGTATCCCTCTTCCTGAAAGACCAAATAAACAAGTCACACCTTACAATAACTAGCCAAAAGCCCTACCAAAAGAACAAGCCAAAATGCAGCTTACTACTACTCTCCTCATGGCTGCTCTTTCTAGCATTGCCTTTGCCATTCCCCAGGCTCAGATCACCGATTGCCCTCAGACCTCTGCTATCCCGGCCTGTGGTGTAAGTTAAACGTCGGCAACGAGTAGCAATACGCTGACCAGGTCTCCTAAGGTCCCCTGCATCAACTCGGCAGCCTCTGCTAATGGCTGTATTAACAACATCCCCTGCCAGTGCAGCAAGTCCAGTGCCATCCAGGCCTCGGCTCTTGGCTGCGTCGTTGGCAACTGTGGAATTCCCACGGCTCTCTCCGTGCAGGCCGCTGCCGCCGCCGTCTGCAGTGCTTGTGCATAAATGAGAATGATTCAGATGACAGGGGATTCAAGGAAGGGAGGGATTGTTGGTGCGCGTATGGAGAAAGGATTAGAAGAGGCTGGTGCACATCAGGCCCTGCCACTTCTTATGCGACCTTCCCTTTATATACATTTTATTCCAATATCAATTCTAAAACCTGTGCCACTCCTCTGTTGGAGACATTACACCAATCTCTGACTTTGCGGCCTCAAGATCAGTTGGCTTTGGATATGCATCTGCCTCATCCATCAACAATTTGATAACATTAACAATAGTATGATGGAATGATACTGATCCAAGCGAATAAGCGCAGCAGCCAAGACACTACACAGATGTCGGTTAACATCAACACCATGGGCTCTGAGAAAGCGAGCGCAGTTGACCGGCCCCGATATGCAGCAGTGGTTAGGGGCCGCCGATCCTTTCATCATGGGCATCAGGATCAGCGGCTGCTCCCCTTCCAATGGGTATTCTTGCAGTGGCGACGTCGTCTTGGTGAGCAGCCTGGGGTAGTGCATAAGGATGGTCACATCTATCGTCACATGGGATGTTGAGGTTCGCTCCGGCTTCGAGAAAAGCCTCGGTCCCGAAAAAGAAAATCAAACATTTTCCTTGTGTCTAGGTCGCATTTATCCAGAGCGTTAGTACGGGAGTAGGTATAGACTACCTCAACCAGAGCCTCCTTGCATTCCTCCAGAGAAATGACGCCTTGCATCATCCTGCCCTTGCGATAAACATGCATCAGGTTCATAGTAATCCCCTATATCGGCGCTTTGATAGCCAACCACAGCTGATAACGGCCCTGAGGCAAAGGGGATTGTAATGTCCCCAATGGTCGCCAGCCATGTGGCAGTTCTGTCCGCATGATTTCTGCATAGAAACTGACGGCCGGAAGTTAGCAACTTCGGAGTTCGTCTGTGTATTGGTCCTCACTTTTACGAACCAGATCCGCAAACATAGCAGCTACAGAGCGCGCTCCTTTGGGAACGATTCCAGTCTAGCTAAATTCGAGAGTTTTCCATACTTTAAAAGGATGTCACAATACCAGATAGGAACCATAGGATGAAATACAAATAGAACCCCATGTCAAGTCTGGCTGGGAAGACATGACCTGGCCAACTCAAGTCAGTCTGCTCGTTGCATACAGAAGCTCGTGTCACCAGAAAATAACTATCTAACCCATTCATTCTGTAGGTAAATTAAGAACCAGAAGGGCTACGTATCACAGTGGAGTTTTTATTGTTCTCTGTACAGGTGCTGGTCTCTTGAGCAAGCTGGAATGCTTCTCATGTATGTGTGCAGTAAAGACGAATCGCAAAGCAGGAATGAGCCGGTTCACGGTGATTCCATCGTACACAGCCAAAAGTCCTTCACTTGAGAAGTTTCCACGATGCCGTCTCAGACCAAATTCTGGCGTACCACTGGTGCAGCTCCTCGATCCACGGAGGCAAAGGTCCCTTTACGCCAGAGACAGTGCCCTCGCTGGAGAACAGACAGCTCTTGAGTCTCAGCTCAACCTCTTCTCGCTGCTTGTCAACAGTGGCGCTGATAACGAAGAGTCCGTCGGATGGCCGTAGGGACTGGTTGCGCGGCGAGTCACCGCAGCGAACAGTAATGGCTGTGGGCGTCTTCTCCACGACCTCGAAGTGGTCGGTGATGCAGGTTCCCTTGTCGTAGGTGCTGGTGGCAAGCTGGTCGTTATCCCAGAGTTGCTGGGTGGTCTCAGGGCCTCGCCACTTGAAGTCGAGGTATTTCCTCTGAATTGCGTAGCCTGGAGATGGTTAACAACAGGCGTGCTTGGAGGATGAGCCAGTGCTTAGTTACCCCAGCCGCTCCACACGCCGCGGCAGAATTCAAGGACCAGATCGCCGTCTTTCTGGAGCAGCTCCGGCCGGATTTTGCTCAATGGGATGCGCTTGATGCAGACATCTTGGGTCGCAGGATTGCCATTGGGATTGTGTCGCTTGAAGACGCTGGAAGTCCAGATGGGATCATTGGCCGAGAGCGGGGAGATGACGGGATTCTTGGCGGCCAGATACGCAGCAACCGGGGAGGCGCCCAGGATGGTTGTGAATACAGTCTTGCGGGCAATGCGGAAGATGCCCATGGCGTCAATGGATCAAGAGACTCTGGCTAAGAGACTCTGGCTAAGAGACTCAGGCTAAGATGTGACGATCAGGCAATTGAGGCCGTCGAAGCTCGGATAAGTTATGAAACGCGTCGGCCCGACTTGATTTGGCAGGATAAAAGTTGGTCCTCCCCATAAATACCTGCCGTGTTTCCGTCCCATATCCGTAGACGCGTTTCCCGAAGTTGAACATGGACTATGTAAACAGCCCTTTGCTCTCTCAAAGGCAAGGTGCTTCCATAATGACAAAGAACACAATTTTTCCATATTTTAAGCATTATAACCCAATAATTGCATAATAACCCAATTTTAAGCTTGCTATAGGTATAGCTGCAGGAGAAAGACTCAACCGAATGCACCACTGAGGTTAATTCAGCCCTCAGTGGCTATAAGAACTGCTTTTCCACCCACGAGACAATCCACCTCGTTCATAACCATCATTCCTCCCTCGATCAGTAGAGTCACAGGCTTGTCCCTGAGCACAGAGTCGGTAAGCTCGTTGGCCTCTACCGCAAACACCTAATTGAGCATCGGATACACCAAAGATTACTGTCTCCTAACGCGATGAAACCCACAAGCCCGCATCCCATACGCATACCAATTAAACAGACAACAACGCTAGCAGCAGGCCTTTGGGGCACAGTGGCGACCGTAAACGACAAGGATGTTGTCGCCAAGGTCGCCAAGGACCCACGAAATGGGCTGTTTGAGATCGAGAAAGCGGTTTTTGAAGGACCTGGGGATAGTGTCCTGATTGCGCGCTATCTGGAGTCGGTGTTGTGGAGACGGCAGGGAACAGAAACCTGGCCTCCTCTTCCGATGCTATCCGTCATGTACTTTGAAAGACTTCTTTGACAGGCCAGCGACACTTGAGATTAGAAACTGCAGGAAGCAGCATCTCCAGTAGTCAAAGTCCAACTCAGAGGATTGCTGCAGATAGAGATACTGATGTTGTCTTATCACTGCCGACAAACCCCAAAGAGTTCCATATAGCCCAAGATGGAGAGGCTCGAGAGTTGATAGTGACCACAGCGGTGACACGAATGGTGGATCAGACCGTTCAGGATAAGAACAGAAAAAAGATCCACTGAAGGGTAATCCCCCAGTTCAAGGTGTTGAATGCTCATCTCTCGCAGATGTCAAAGATCCGGTAGAGGAGCTTCCGGGGTCGGGGGAAAAGTGGACGAGAGCAGAATAACGAGTCAGGATATAGTCGATAGGATCTTGTGTCAATAGAGAAACGCCTTGGTTCATCAGAAACCCCGATTGAATGTCCCAAGTTACGTGAGTTTCCCCAAGTCCGTAGCTTAGTGACACCGTTGGAGGCTCATCTTGGTTCCTCACGATAGGTATTATAACTTGAAACTTGCCATCTGGTGTCGGAAGGGAACCAGACTTGTGGTGAATTGCATGCGAGGTGTATCGGAAGTATTCTCCTCTCACGAGAAAACCCAACGAGACCTAGTCTATTAGCAGGAGATTTACGGCAGTAGAGCTCTTGAGATGGGAGCCTTACTAGGTGGGTGATTGTTTCATCAACCACGGCCTGATGGGTGGGAGACCACTGGTAGCCGTATAGGTTAGTTTCGACCGGAGTGCCTGGCGCTATCGGATCGAAACCACGCAGTTGACCCGCTGACTCTTGTGCTTTCCTTTTCAAACGCTCAGATAAGCTGAAGACGTCGAAGTACTGAATAATACAGAGAGGAGGAGTGAAAGAGGGCAGAGGGGGTAGGCGCAGAGCCAGATTCCCAGTCCGGATAGCCGAGCGAAACCGGGAGGACTCTTGCTGGTCAAAGAGTCGAGTCCCCAAGGCCTCGCAGATGCGATCATGGCTATGATTACACTGAGTCACCAATAATGATGCGGGAGCACTGTTCCTACCTGAGATCAGGGCGCTTTAACCCAACCAAGAATGGAATATAGAGCACTACAGAGCCTTGAATTTCAGGACGAGGTGCTGTAGTAGTAGTGCAGTGGAACTTGAATCTCGTGGGGCTCTCCACGTATTGGCGCAGGTGTGCCACCTTGGTTGGTACTGATACATGTTAGCGGAGGTCCTTGCACACCTTTATTCACCTACTATAAAGCAGCAGCTCAAAGGCACGGTGTCGATAGCCAGTCAAGTACAGTTCGTCGAGGAGTTTAATCAGCCTCACCATTGTGCTCATGTACCTCTCTGTCGTCACCTCGGTGACGTTGGGATTATTCAAGAACGCCCGCATAGTGGAGTAGGGCACTTTCTTCCCATACGAGTCAACTTTGCATTCTGCAAAGAACACGATCGTGTGGAGATTGCTCCCCTTGGAGTCAAGAAGTTGAGTCAAGGTGCCGGGGATCCCTTCAGCGGAATCAAAGCTCTGACGCACCCTGGCTGTCTGCCACTCTGCCTCGGTTCTGGGCACGGTCTCGGCTAGTTTCGTCCATGTGGATTCATGGGTGCGTCGACGGGGTTCAGGGGATTGAACTCGGAATCGGCTGAAAGAGCCAGCTGATGAGCTGGGCACCCTCTGGTCCGGCTGTGTTCCGCTCATCTTGCAAGGTGAGGAGAAGTGAACAGAAAATCGCTTATCAGACAGAAACATCCATATACGGCTAGTCTTGACATCATTGCCAAGACAGTTCCCGCGAGCCTATTGGCGATAGAAAAGCGGACCATGCATGCTTACGCTGCGTATTAACGTTACTATTTTACCGTAATTCGTTGAGGCTGATCAGGTTACCGTAGGTATCAACGAAATAACCTTTGATGCAGGAGAGCATGTCCTTTGTGGCAGTAATGTGTATCAATCACACGTCCAGTCTCAAGATGTTGGCTGTCTGCATCTTTGACCCTTTACGACTTCGGATATAGTTCGCAAGTTTGAGAAACTTCCCAAAATCTCTGGTATGGGGAAAACAGGAGGCTGTCAAAGTGGTATAAATGAGACAATGGGTGGTCCCAGTCAACATAGGATAACCATCGCTCCCTCTTCACTTTTAGCCAGCGCCTTCAAGAGGACCCAGACATCATTCCATATACCTTCATCATATACACCATGTCTTAGTCTCTAAACATTACTCTCGTTAGACTTGGCCGTATGGGTAGTCTCCTATAACCGCAGCACTTATCCCGGCCCTAGTTCTTCTCAGTTCTCTCAATATACTGTAGAGAATGACGAGTCACATGTCTTCGAAGTAGCAAATGCGAGACGTTGCCATCACTTTCTACACTCTCGCCGTGATTTTAGTCATGACCCATACGAGAATTCCTTGTGGACTGTGAACATCATTGGTCCTTGGTAATCCCTTACTTGATATTGCAAGTCCTGCCGACAGGAGTCTGTTATCCAACCACAACTGACAAATTGTATAGCGTCATTATCTCTAGCTTGGTTGTACTAAGTGGGCCCACAATGCCTTTGAAGGGGCTGCTCCCAACGTCTATGTCTTATCGAGATGGTGCTTCTATTGTGTCTAAATTGTCGTATTAGTATCAACTGTGTGGCTTTGATATATCCGAAAGTCGGGTGTCATAAACCAGCCTGTAGGTATCCACGAAGCCATTAAAAACTCCATTAGGCTTCACATCAACATGGTTCGTAGCCGTTACTATGATCGTCGCAACTTCAGCAGGTGATGATATTACCTTTGCTTTACACGTTCCAAGTCATCCAAGTCTACATGTTGGGGCGACATACATGACCAACCCTATAATCGTCACGAGGCATGTTGGTTAAGAAGGGCAATTCGATATAAACACTTTATACCTTCCTATTATATACTAAATTTAGGGCTTATTCTGCGGCATTACTTGCGCATGTCCAAGGTTTTGTAGCCTTATTTGTGGCAATAGCTTCAATCGAAGCCCACAGACCAAGGACGCAGATCAAAAACCCACTAACAAATAGCACCACATTGGCCAGGAAACGGCAAGTCTGCTTCCAATCCTTGAACCAGTTGCCATGGTGCATCCAGAGCCAGAACAAACCAGGAAGACCGTACGAGAACCAACTGGCGAACAAGGCGCAGATGAGTCCAAGCAGACTGTTGAAGACGGGGATCGACTCTGCAATGACCATGGAGATTGCCCAGGTTCCGAAAGTAACGGCGAACCAAGCAAACGTGGACAGCTTTGTCCTTCGAATCATGTGCTTAGTGTTGCGGAAGATCCTGGAAAAGATGTACGAGGAGGCGACGTGGCCGTAAATTACACCAGCAATCACAATAGCTGCTCATCTGTTAGTACAAGAGTCTTGCAAGTGAAGGAGATGTGAAGAGACATACTCGGAATTGCAATGCCCCAAATGGCCTTTCGCATTGTGCTAGATCCAGCGGCAGAAAGAGCAGGCGAAGGGACGTCTGGACCCACGAAGACGTAGATAATAATGGCAGCGAGGAGATACAGCGTCGTGTCGACGATCTGGAGAAACGCCAGAGCCTTGGGCCAGTCGTCAGGGTTCTTGAATTCGGAGATGACAGTGAAAAAGCAGGAATGACTCGCTGATACATATGTTAGAGCCAGCGCAACAGATATGAAAGAGGCGTGTGTTCTTACAGAAAGCAATGGCGATGTTGGTGACAGCCAGGAATGCTCCAGTAAATCCAAGTTCCCGGGCAACATGTATACTTCCCGTGCCAATTGGGCGCTCCGAGGCAACATCACCTATAGTAATGAGTACCGCTACTGTGATTGACAAGCAAGCTAAATCAAGGTCAGCTTTCTCTCAGGACTGCAACTCAGGATGTGGTGCTCACAAGCAATCGACATGTAGCTCGTATACTTTAGAGTTCTTGGCAGATTGAGAAGCCAGAATACGGCCAAGCCCACAACAGCCCAGACAATGGTGCACGTCGAACTGCTCGTCAAGGTGTTGAGGCAGATAGTCCATGTCAAGAGATGGCTACCCATGACGAAGATCTGGAAGATGACCTGAGCCCAGCCGAAGAACTCTTGGAATACGCGGCCCATCCCAATCGACTTTCCAATGACCTCGACCGCATCGCCAAAGTTTTGCACAAATGGATACTGTTTTCGAAACTCGGCGAGGACAAGCCCAGAGTAGGTCGATAGACTTCCAATGACCAGGATCAAGATGATGCCGGGCACGAGACCGACGGTAGCGAGTACGGAGGGCAGAGATAGGATGCCGAGGGAGACAGTTTCTGCAATCAAGATGATGCTGCCTTGCCTATGGGGTAATTAGCATCTCGCCAATATGAAACAGTAGCACGCAACATACCACCACGTCAAGGTCTTGTAGTCAATCAGTTCACCATCTTCTCCGTCCAAAACTGTGCTGTCATTTTCGGTCGTGGCGACGAAAGCGGGAGGGGCCTCGTCGTTGGCAGCCTTTTCACGGTCTGGGACGGCATTAGAATACACCGAAGCATTCACTGCTTCTGAATCTCCCATGATTGCCTCGAGATATGTAAAGAGTAACTCGTGTAGGAGATTGATGCTCGCTAGAGAGAGCGGGGATGTCCTCGACGCTCGGCGTAATCCCAAGTTAATTCGGCGGCAATTGGACACAATAAGTAAGTTCCTGGAGTACAGCGGCTGCATTCTCGGAGTTATAAAACTGGTTCCTGGGGCAAAAGGTTAAAGTGGTTCGCCGGCACCGGTACGCACCAAGAAAAACCATGACATCCAGGCGAGTCAAGTCGGCCCACAAACATGTTCGGCATGGGCCGATGGCGCTGCGCACCGGATTTCGGTCGAGACGAGCAGTACATGTTGATCTGCCTAGGGATATGAAGATCTGCTACACCTCACGCCGACAAGCCATCAGTGAGTGAGATGGAACGAGGTCCCTGGCAGGGTCTGCTCAGAGACCAAACATCCGATTACAAGTTGAATATAGCTTCACATTCGCTAGAGTTTTCTCTTGCCGCAATCCGAATTGGTAATCGTTACGTTATGGTCCCACAGAGTTGGGAAATGAACCTTTTGCTGCAGAGCTCACAATCCAAACTCTCTCCGCAATTCAGTTGGGATGAGATGCAAGAGTTAATCTAGGATTCCTCCCAGAATGAGCACACACGCAGCTGATGTAAAATCTGATATAAATATCGACCGCGAGGAGCATCCAAAGAGCCTCACACCTTGGCGCTCGTCGTTAAAAGCGGAACAGACCACTTCAGCCTCCTTGGTTTATGATGAGCGCACGCAATCTTTGGTCTATTGCCGCTCATTCTAGCCGACTTCTGGAAGCGCTCAAGAGATTTCTAGCGTCGCCTTTGAGCATGAGCTTCGCCCAATCACGTACCGCTTGCATCTTGACTCATGTCATGGTGGATCTTTCAGTTGCCACCACTGCACGCCGATCGCGGCCCGACGTCGTTCGCTCGGACCTTGGCTCCTTGGCCGTAACATGGATCTTTATGGAGACTTTGCGGCATGCATAAAGCTTGGGTCAATTCTTGGTGATACGGGCTCCGCACGAGCAGAGCTCGCCGGGGAGTTTAGGGCATGTCCGGGAGCCATGTTCAGTCAACAGCCGCAGTCCAGAGGACGGTAGAACAGACTGTGAGTATTACGTAGTCGGGAACGAACATGATGGAATTGATTACCACTTATCCAAAGTGACCAAGTCGTGTGAACAAAGTCATCGATCGTGCGTATGTCCACGGACCATGAGTATTGCCCTTTGAGCACTCCTCCCCAAAGTGCCACTACGGGGTAATGCAGATGCAAAGCTTGACCAACGCCAGTAACTTTCTTTCTTGATCTAGACTTTCCTTTTACCTTCAGAGCTGCATTCCCCAGATTGTTTGTACCAGATCAAGTAAGACCAGACCAGCACCTTATCTCATGTCTCTGCAATCAGCTGTTTGAGGAGTTGTAGTTGGAACGCGTTCTCCTACGCCGTTTCAACCCGCCTTTTTTCTCCGTACCTTTAGATTCCGCTTCGCTATTCCGCACTCGGTTGCTGGTTTGCATCCAGACAATCCTTATACACATTGCAGATATCCTCAGCAAGCTTATTATCACCCTGTTGGGTGGTAGGGTAGTTCACTTCTATCGCAATGTCTGGAAGTAAAAGGTGTTGCCAATTCGCCTTGTGTTTCTATAGCCCCGATCAGATTCTTGATCTTTATTATAAACCCATATAGCCCAGGGACCACAAACAGTAGCTATAAAAGGACACATTGCTTGAAAATTAGACATTATTTTCTAACATCGCAAAGTTTGTACAAGCACATGAATCCATAGGACTCTTGTAATTACTCCGTGGTAATTGGTCATTATTCATATCTGTTAACTGAAACACAATCTAGGCAAGCAGGTAACGAATGTCCATTTGATTCCTAATCTTCTTCCTAGAAGTCCACCCAAGTCTAGACCGTAGCCTCGAGTTCACATGGCACGACGTAGCTACTTTTGGAGAATGGATACAATCGACAATCGCACTTATCAGACTCTATACCTCATGCCGATCTGTCAAACGCCTAAACTCTGCCTTCCACGAAAATGACTACGGTTTGCTTGACAAGGGGGCGTCTTACAGCTGAAGGTCGTTTTCGGGAGCCTTGCAACAGGTCCAGCATGGCTCTTTCGCAGTTCCCTGCAGTTGTTAGTGTGCAAACTTGTCAGTGGAGCAAGAAAAGTAAGGGTCTGTTACCATGTTGTTCGAATACTAAAGCATTGGTTAGTTAGTAAAACTGAAGTGATGGCTTACGGGTCGAGTGAGACTTACCCAGCCGTCAGGGCAAGTTGGCTCTTCAAACCAGCATGTCCTCATACAGATATCAAAATTGTTGGGGCGAATGGTTCCTTTAGGCTTGGGCGTCTGAGAGTGGTGAATAGGAGTTTGAGAAAGCTGAATGTGAAGGCTAACGGCTAGTCAGCAACGTGCAAACCAACGGATTGAAAATCACAGAACGAGCAGAAAGGGCAAAACAGAGTAGGTACAACGACAGACTAATCAGGTAGCTTTGGTCCATGACGACTCGGAAGTTCCTCATGTGATGCGGGAAAGTTAGGAGCCAGAACTCTTACGTGATGTCTTCGTTGGTAGAAAGCGAGTGCTTGGTTTTGCCAGACGACCAGGGCATAGCGGCAATCCCGTGCGCAAGGAAGAGAATGGAAGCAACAGACAACTTCATGGTGATAAATGTATCGATGGAGTCACTGGGAGTTTCTTTTCAAAGAGCTGATTGTGATGAACTTGCAAAATAGCCAAGCTTGCTGATCAACTCTTCTCCCATTGAGGTCGTGCACTTTATAGGATTCCAGGACCGAGTGATAGCCCTCAACAATGCCACTTCGTTATTGGAAGACAACCGGCTCTCCCATCCTCGTGAACATATCCCGCATCTTCTCGCCAGGGCAGTAAGGGCGACTGCATGCATGTCTGGAACCTAGTCGGACCGAAGAGTAGCTTTTCGCGTATCACTGGTCCTCATTCGTCCCTGACTCTAGACAATTCAAGGAGCGGCAGTCATACCTCTTTCGTGTCATACAGCTCGAGTCTCCGGCAAGACTGATTTACTTGCAAGGTGACAGTAACGGCTGCATGCTTCCGCATGGCGATGGAGGTAACTGGAGCAGCCAATTGTCAGCGCAGATGAGAAATGAGTTCACCACATTGTTTCAGGCGGATCAGACTTGGCAGCCGGTTGATCATGATTCAATACGAAACACCATGGATTGGTGTGAGAAACAATGGCTCTTCTAGATCAATCGTCAGACCATTCTTTTAGTTTGGAGGCTGGGCATTCACGAATGTACACGAGAATATTCAACTTGTACTGGAACAGGAGTCTTGCATGTGGAGAAGCAGCAAAATTACTATGGTACCACAATCGCAAGTGAACGTCCGTGGGGTCTACGCCGTGCTATGTTTCGTACGCTCAGCAGTTCTATCGTTGGTCGAGGCGAATTCATCGGGTCGTCGGCAAAGGAGTTCGGGATGTTCGGATTCCCCAAGATGATCATTCGTACGAGGAGTCGAGGGGGAATATGGGTCTTGCCATACGTCTATCGTAACATTGTGCTACTATGATACTTGTGTTCTCCTTACTCTTAAATTAACCAGTGAAGTAAGATCGACTCTGTGCGACTCTCATATCCTAGTACACGAAGCACAGTACCCTTGAAATTTGAATCCCCACTGCTCTCCGTTGAAGACAAGAAACACCATCTGCTTAAGCAAACCTATGAGCGTTGCAGTGTGTAACGGTGGGATTTTGTCTTGATATTTGTAGCATTAGACGCTTTTACTAAATGTATTACGCTGTAACGCTGTACGTCATCGCACACACAACTCATACCGAAGCCAGTGGAGATGCGTTGATCCCTTACAAATGGCTGTCATCTATACGTTTTCCAGCGCCGAGTAACACGGAAAGCTTCTGGGAAAGACTTCTCGACTGTGCTCGCTCACACACCATCCTCTCCGTCGATGCCTTAGTTTTGTTGCCAGTCTCTGGGTCCCATATATGGCTCTCCTTTAACCACATCCATCGGATGTAGGCTTGCAATTCCTTGTCCACGGGTATCACTCCTTTCCATTCTGATTCGAAGCCCTTGTTTGCTTGAGCACCACTCCGATAAGTTGCCAAGTTTCTCAGTATGTCTCGATGAAAGATGCCAAAACTATCGAGAGCGTATGGACCAAGCGAGGGCAAGTGGGCGACCTCACACCCTTGTCTCCCAGGACCTCACCATTGCCAATATCTAGGCCATCTCCGTATGAGAGGTAGTGCAGTTTCCGATATCGTCTTGATTCAGAAGAAGTGTTCTCGGCCCACGACTTTGCAAAGGCAATGAACCGTCTTGCACGGGAGTTATAGAGGACCAGTGGGCGAATGAGTTCTTCAGGATCTGGGAAAGATGCTTCAGCCAGGTGATTTGGTGTCGGGTATTGTGATATTAGCTTGAAATGTACTGGGCGTGCCTGAGTACCCTGGCACGGTTCCAAAGCCCACCAGCAACGAGTAACTTGTCCAAGTCTGCCCCGACACTCTCCTGTATGAGCCCGAAGTGTTGTTCGTGAATTGGAGGTGCCCGAGATACCGAGAATATTACTCCTGCCGGTACCCTCTAAGATTGTGCCTCCTACTTTTGAACCTTGGCCGTCAGATGCGTGTTGACGTCAGTTTCCAGCTTGACTTGAACCGGGTAATGCGACGATGCGTCTCTGAGACGACGACATCCATGACGGGCCGTTGTTGAATACCAAGGGGACAAACAGCGAAAACGAGAGCATGAGGTGTTGGTCTTTTCCATGACGACATGCCATCGATGATTTCTTTTAGTGGCAGTTCTAATCTGTACCACTAGCTAACTTACCCGTAGCTTACAGCAAGACACACCGGTAGAGCACTGGATGCGTTTAGGAAGCTTCCGAAACATTGAAACTGTTTTATTCTCAGGTGCTGTTGTTAAATGCAGCACCTAAAAGTCTGAAACTACTACAAAGGCCCAGAAAACGATACCTCTACTTCAAAGTACAGAGAGTGACCTTGGTCATCGTGAGCGGCGCCTCGAAACTTGGCTTGGCGAACCCGGCCAACTACAGTTCTGCTGTGCTTATCACCGAAGATATCTTAGAGGCACTCTTGATACCTCGTGAGATAAAGAGTCCCTATCAAAGGCAAAATCATGCCAAGCCTCTGTGGTTCTAGGTTCGGAGTTGGGACACAATATAGAGCGAGGTGATTGGTCAAAGCGGACCCACAACAAGAACTGTTGGCTCTGTTGATTCAAGGCCTCGATTTTCTTTGTAAATACTACCCTGTTTTAGCCTCCAACTTGAAAGCTTCTATCGATCTAATCGAGCTCTCCGTGGCAATCTAAGTCGAAAAGCTAACTACGAGCGAGCGGAGCCATAGAATAACTGCCACGTATAAAGCAGATTATACTGACGTCATCTGAAAGCCTACGTGTCTTCCAAGTTTTCCTCGTAAATACGTGTCGCTTGCCAAGGCCCAGGTGCAAATAAGTACCCCATCGTTACAAAACTCGACTTTTATCTCATGATCTGTTTTGGATGTCGTACGAATAGTTATCGAATCTTAGTTACAAACGAACACCCTACAGCCGGACTTTGTCATCAAGATGTCGCCAATCTCCCAGCCACAGCCAGTAGCCCGACCTGCGAGGGCAAAGCAACAGGAAAAGCCGATGGACATGATTCAACCAAAGGCACAGCAGCCCATGGGTACGGCGTTCCAATAAAGTTGGAAGACATATAGTAGCTACTGGACCCAAGCTGACGCTGGTTTCTATTATAGACCTTTATCGGCCGCGTCCTGACACTGAGCCTGAGCTTTATCTTAGGGGTGGCGGCTATTGCGATGGTCGGATTTGCTTTATTATACCCTGCCCCATACCTATCAACTTCTGTTGCATTCCCATTCCCCTTTGAGGCTGCTGGTTGTTCTAAGAGTATAACTGGCACGTAACCAGAGGATTTGGTATCTGTGGGACCCTTCCAATAGTAGTTGCTTGGCTACGATCTTTGGAGTAACGCATAGACATCGGACTTTCTGAACGAGGTCTATTGTTGATTATCAAACAACTTGCAGCTACGTTGAATATTGGATGTGTGCATGAGGTGATTCCATCCTTGTGTTTATAGTTGGACTCGGAGTTTGGGATTTTGCCTGTACCCTCGAATATTGATCTGTTTTTTCGCCTCATATCCAATACCCATAGATAGATCAAGGCAGCCCAGTAGAGAGAAAATCACAACAATTAATACAATAGAAGCATCATGCCTAATGCCACTACTCTCGAATATAAAATTGAAATATTCGCCGAGTTGGCAAAGAGATTTTCCACGAAGGCGTGTTTTCGGGTCTGGCCCAGTAGGCGTCCACTCCAGAAGAATGCTACCAATGATAAGTTATTCAGGCTACTGTAGTGATAGATTTGTCTGAGTAGACCTTGACTAAGTACCCGATACTTGAATCCTATGCTTTAGCCATGCTGCTTACATCTCCCGATTATGTATAGTGCTTATAGTCACTCAAGGAAATAACACACACAATGCGGCTTTCTTAGAGGAGATTGGTTAGTAACGTAACGCGATACTATCAACTACAATAGACATTCACTAAGGGTCAAATGGAGACAGCCCAAGCTGCCTTAATGCGTTCCAGTGCAGGTAGAATTATTAGCCTGGTAAGACGCCAGTCAATTGGCAAAGTTTTGGCTGGGAGGCTGCAGCACTGGGCGGTTAATATTGAGAGTCTGACCATTGACATGACGAGATATGGGGGCAGGGAACAGAGCGTGATTTCCGATTCGCCACCAGCATGAGACGGACCCCGTAATAAGTGCCAGTAGGTGCATATTATGATCTGGTGGTCAACACATTTAAAAGGGGGCAAGTCAGTAGTAAATCGGCTGAAATGGTTTTGTGCGCTCGTCTCCTGGCGAAATCACAATGTCTCTCACATACCAACCATTAATAGGCGACGAAATCCGCCTCCTTACAATCGAAAGCATTGAGAATATCACGAACGAGATCGACTCCCACCCAATTGCATGCTCGCTCGAACATGTTCGTCTTCGCCCTGCGCCAACGCCGCTTCCCGATCAACGATTCAAGGGGGATGGCCATGTTTGGCCTGAGCTTTCCCTCCCTCATGACACGGGCGCCCTCTTCAAAAACGGCCGTGACCCGTATCCGGAGGCAAAGGTACTAAGTACTTCCCTCCACGCCGCGAGCATCGAAGGGGACAAAGATGTCTCGTGGAGATATGAATGGGGTGATTACATCGCTTTGTCTTACGTTTGGGGCCCTCCGGAACCTCGGCGCTTCATCACGGTTAACGGTGCTCAACTTGGAGTCACTCCGAACCTGTATGATGCTCTCGCCCAGCTTCGTTGTAGCCAACGAGTTCGTCAAGGTTTCAAGGTCTGGGTCGACGCCATCTGTATCAATCAAGATGACTTGGTTGAGCGTGGCCAACAAGTTGCTCGCATGCGCGATATTTATCTGTCGGCATGGCACGTAGCTATCTGGGTTGGCGCAGAAGCTGACAGTAGCTCCGTGGCCTTATCAGCATTGCATTGGCTAGCTCGCCAGCCAGAACGACCGAGCCCGCTTGAAGGGTTTTATCATGCGACAAAGGCGATTGATGCGCGTCCTCTGTTTATCACATGGCCGACGTATCGAAGCCCCATGAAGAAGGACGTCTACAAAGCTCTGTTCTACTTTTTTACCAGACCATATTGGCGACGTATGTGGGTTATACAAGAAGTGGCCACGGGCAGGGCAGACGCGCCCGTCATGTGTGGGGATAGATGTATTGCATGGGACGATATCCACCATGCGGCTGTGATGATTGACAACGACGAGGCAAGGTTTGGCCGCGATATTCTGCAAAATACTCAGCCAAGGACTCCCGTAACGTGGTCCTTCGACTTTGCCCGAGACAGGTTGCCTCAAGACAGACAGTGGGCGTCAGAGAGAATGTGGAAGATACAAACGACAATGATGGACATCCAGCGCAACCAAAGGTCGACTCACACGAGTAATTGGCAAGCTCTTGCACAAGTTTTAACCCTTGGCCGGGATTCGAGTATCACCGAAGAAAAGGACAGAGTGTACGGCATCTTGGGCATCAAAGCGGTTGCTGACAGAGCTACTATCGTGCCTGATTACACCCTTTCCCTATCCACGTTATATTCAAACTTCACTTCACAGTTTCTTTCCGCTGGCGACCTGGGGATTCTGCGATTCGTTTCGAGACACACCGGTCATACGCGGACCAGGTGGAGTATCGATAACCCTCCCCCGCTGTTGAAAAACCGCAGTATCGCGCCTGTATTCCTCCAAATCTGGGAGGGCGTCCTAGCCCAGCGTACCAGAGCACCAGTCGGCACCCCCTGCACTCACGACCTCCCTTCTTGGGCCGTGTGTTGGACATGTAAGCCTGCCCCAACGACTCAACTTGGAGGCACATATCGAGCGGATGATAGCCTTGGTCCCTCATCTCCGATCTTTCCATCGTTGAATTCGACCCTTACAGTGAATGGAGTCATACTTGACTCAATCACCTCGCTGAGCGCGTTTCATGCTGACGAAGCCGATGATCGCTACCCTCTGAGCACTGTTCCATCACGTCAAAGCATATATGGGGACTACGAAGCCACCCGGGAGGCTCTCTGGCGGACTATAGTAGGCGATACCACGTCACAAGGCGGCGACAGAGCGCCAGAAAGTTGGTCTTGGCTCCTTGATCGCACACTATGGCAACGAGGCGTGGCGGGAATATACATGCATGGGTTTGGGTTGGATCGCTTTATGAATCGCAATAAGCGACTTTCTCTATGTGGCCACACCTTGGAGCAGCTCATATTTGGGCATAATCGATGTTTGTCCTGGCTGAGAAGGACGCTTGGGGACAGCTTCTATGACGCAACAGAAGCACAGCGCCAGGCTTTATCGTGCGCAATCAACACGATGGCTTGGAGGCGTCTATTTGGCACCAAGGATGGGAGGATGGGGCTAGGAACCTCGGCCGCCGGAGTTGGGGATAAGATCTTGATCCTGAAGGGATGCAGCACGCCGATGATCCTCAGGAGATCAGGGGAAGACTGGGTTCTTATCGGTGAATGCTATGTTCACGGTATTATGTACGGAGAAGTGACTGCGAATGAGTGTCAAGTAACTGATATAAGAATCTGTTGAGTAGCCTTTCAATGGCGTAAGAAATATACTGATTAAAGGTACCTTGAGACGAACTCATGATACTAGAGCCATCTAACAAGATTGTGGTCTCCAATCCTCCCCCTTGATAGTGCTGAAGGCCAACGTCAGAAATCACAGTAGGGCTCGAAATAGCAGCATGTGGACCAGTAACGCAACAGACATAGAAGGTTTGCCCTCCAGGACTTGGTTAAAATTGCAGCCAAGGTGAATCAACACCCGAAAAAACTCGTGTGTAGCTGTCCATATCTTCAACAGTTAAGCATGGCCGGGAGACAAGAGCCCCGGGGTCGGTTAGGGTCGGATTCAGGCCAAGCGGGAATTCACACTAGGAGATAGGATTCACGATCTTTATCTCAAGCCCTGAATGCCAGGCTAAAGTCAGGTACTTTGATAATTCCAGCATTTTAACCCATCACTAAGGTTTCGTAGCGTACACCGACCAACTGGGAGACAATTAGCTCACACCCAATCGTCAGAACTCGGTGGCTTAAAGACTTACATCGGCCAGTATGAGTGGATGCGATGATCCTTGATATCCTTACGGACATCAACGAGAAACACCTCTACTTCTTCATTCGTCCAGCCGAGGCCTCCCTGCCCCTCGGGCCGTGTAAACACAGCGAGGGTTATCGCCGCCAAGGCATCCACGGTATTCTGATGAGCCCACACTCCTAGACAGCGTGAGCGTCAGCATACCTAAACTCTGATTCACCAAAGAAAAAGCCTTGCCTATTTGCTTGTATTTCGGGTCCTTGGGCCAGTGGTTCATCGGCCATCTGCGCTTCACCACGTTGACATCGACAAAGCCAGCTGCTGCAAGCTGCTCCTTGTATCTCAACGCGCTGTCGAGCGGAGAGCCTATTGCGTTAAAGGTACGCAGCAGCAACGCTGCCCACTTGTACAGCGCTGACTCCTCGGACAGCGTGCCGTCATCGGACTGAGGGGGATAGATGATATCCATGATCTCGATCTTGCCGCCCGGGTTAAGGAACCTATCGATGGTCAATAAGCAGGAGAGAAGAGGGAGAGTTATACTTGCTCAAAGCTCTGGTTGAAGAACTTGGGCCAGTCTCGGATTGACCCGGTGAGGAAGCGTGCAAAGACAAAATCAAACTTGGTCGAGTAGTCCCAGTCATCCTCCAAATCATCGACGAAAAAGGAGACGTTGGGCGGGACGCTAGGACACATGTCAGAATAGCGTCAAGGATGTCGTGTCTGCTGGTGACCTACGCTGATGGCTGGATGGGACTCAGATCGACACCAGTAACCTGCAGCAGGATCAGCCAGGTGCTCGGTATAAACCATTAGGACCGTGACTCACTTCGCACTCGGGATGCTCGTCCGCTGCACCTTGGTCAGTACATTCATCTTGGCCACGATGGTGGGACTTTACCAAAGTCAATGGCCCAGATGCCTGTGCCAGTTCCGGCATCCAACACGCGGCCGAGCGGCTGGGCCAAGGAGGCGGCGTGTAGCTTCCCGTCAAAGGTGAGGGTAAACAGGTGATGTTGAATATCTGCATCTGATCAGACAAGCTCGTTAGGCATCTTGGTTCAGGCCTGAGTTACCCAGTCGCTCGTTCTCTCTCTACGTCGTGTCAAGTCAGTCACGGAGCTGGGCGTAGATTGCGGGGTAGCAAGACCTCGTCGTTTGGGAAGACATAAACTATCATTTCAGTCAGTGATTTCGGCGCTGCTTTAGTTCAAAGAGAAGGCCTCACCGCCATCCTTGTATGCATGGTATGTTCTGCCGTTCTCCTCACGGTACCTTAGAATGCTGGATCGCAGAGACGTGGTGTCACTCGCGCCATCCACCCCGAGAGCCGAGTCGCCATCGTCCACGGTCTCGTTGTCGGCCTGCGAATGTTGCCAGTCTGTCAGCAGGCTTACAGGGCACTCGATCTGTGGTGGATCCTTACATTATCGTCGGCAACGAGTGGGGGTATCTCTTGAGTCTCCTGTCCGGGCATTGAAGATCGTCGGGTGGTGTTACAAGCTTGAAGCAGGGGAATACCAATTTAAGTTTGGCCAGAGCTCGCGTGGTTTAAATAAATTAGCGCTAGCAAGGATTCCCTGCCTCACGCGACTGACGAGCTAACTGAAGCTGGAAGACTGGGTTGTATTATTGCACAGTAATGAATCTAATGATAGATAATAAAAGTATATATATCCGTATAATAAAGGTAAGAAATAGCCAAGGCAGGAAGATGCTGCTGCTGCTGCCTATCGCGATGCAAGGTTATCGTCGAATGAATCATAATTAACCACAGTGTGGGGCCTGTCAACTATCGATGTATACCTATTTATTCTGTGCCATGTATTCTGTGCGCACTGTGCGGTTGCTGCGAATAAAGAGGGGGTAAAAAGTCGTGGCATCAACTTCTTCCAAGACTCCTCGCATCCTCATTTGCATCCATTCCTACCTCTCGTGTGCTTCTCTACCTGTACAACGCAAAAGGCTGATCCTGCCCACTCACCTGCATCTTCCATCTTGCCCTGACGAAAATGCCTCTCATCGACGCCGATGCCCCGCCTACAACCAACGACACTCATTACGTCGTCTATTTCGCTTCCGGCGAGCCATCCTGGTGCCCTGATTGTAGGGATGCAGTCCCAGCTTTGAAAAGCGTCTTTAGCTCTGACTCGGCACCCACTGCGTATTTCGTTCGCGTGGGCTCGTCCTCCGAGTGGAAAGGGAACCCTAAGAACAAGTACAGGAACTCGCCATACAACATTGAAGGGGTTCCTACCGTTGTAAGAGTCGAAAATGTAATTTCAAACGTACACTATCCCTGTGTCCTGGTTCAAGCTGACTATGGAGTTGCAGGGCAAGGAAGTTTCTCGCTTGGGCGATGTCGAGAGTCAAAACGAGACTGACCTCAGGAACTTGGCTGCTTAATCCGGTAGATGGCTCTGTGGAATAGCAACCAGTAAACTTTAGGCTCAGTGTGACTGGTTTCTACCAAAAATGAAAGCAAAGGCATCGTCGTACCGCCGGCTAGGAGTCACAATAGCTCCTCGATTGGCCGTCAGGTTGTAGCAGCCTAACATTATCTCCAGCGAAATCTATACGTAGTACTGTTTAACTGTGAGAACTATAACTGTTTGGCCAGAAGCTACAATGAAATTTCATTATAAACCTTTGTCACATGTCGTTTTCCATGCCTCGTAGGTAAAGTATATAACCTGAGTACACTGCATCCCTCAGCGGTGAGATAATTCTTGACGACTTGCCCAAGACTTCCATATTATGAACGAGCCCTGGTTTCTTTAATATAAACTTACAAAACACTTCAGACTAAGGACTAATGATAATTATTTTATTTAAAAAAGATAGAAGCACGTAGGTATACTAAATCAGTAGTTGCCATTTCAAGTATCCGACCCAGTCCCACGAGTGAGTATGGCGCTGTCACCATCGTGGGTTCAGTGCCGGAAGCAGGTTAGGCTATTCACATTAAGGATGACTGGAAATGGTTTGCAAGCGACAACAATACAAACTCCGAGGGTAGTGACGAGAGATTAATTTTCATAAGATTACGAGCATAGATAAGTGCTATGAGTACACAGCGTTACGCCATCTCTCCCTTCTCAAAAGGCCCTTTTCACACATCAGAAGTCATGGCGACTAGTTGAAGCCCTCGGGCCAGAACTCCGACAGCCACTCATAAGGCTCCTCTGGCTTATACTGGTTGGTGACTTTCCCTTTAAAGTCGGTGATCTTGTCCCTGGTCTCGTTGTACAGCGCATACTTCTCATCAGGTCCGGTGCCGATATAGTAGGGTACTGTTTGCGCATTGTTGCCAATCTCCTTGTCGACGATGTGGGTAACATTGTCGATCTGAGCGTTCTTCAGGCGGAACTCGTCCCCGAAGTTAGGGTTGATCTAAACACATCGTGCATTAGCATACAAATGATCACATAGCATAATGGTGTGAAGATACTTACGATGCCCATCCTCAGGCCGTTCACTGCAACCACGTTCTGGATGGTGGCATTGCGCTTGGCCTGGTTAAGACAGTTTCCGCAGGACTGGTAGAAGGTTCCAAAATCTTCAGCGTAAAAGCCTGTAATGTTGTACTTGCCGCCAAGGGAGTTGTCCTGGAAAATCTGGGATAGTTGAGCTTTGCATGCACGTTTATTCAAGAACCTGGCAACTGACCTTGTCTGTGGCGCTTCGAGCTCCTCCCCCGATGACTCTCAGTTGCGTGTTGAGCCCCTTGGACGTCAGAGCGTCTTCACAAACGTCCTCCCACCAGACTTTGGGGAATTAGCATACGAGCTGATATTGATTTGTGACAAGTCGTTACATACCGTTCTCTACCCAAGCATCGCCCAACGCATGAATGCCCTCAGCCTGATGCTTTCCGATGATGACATTTCGAATAGTCGCCCCAGGCATCAGGTTGAAGACAGTGTCGGCGTCGGTGCCCTCGGCCTGTTCGTTGCAGCTGCCTTCTTGACGCTCATACCGCTTCATCTTGCCATCAAAGACCTCCCCGGGCATGATGTACTTGGCATTCTCCAAGACAACGGTCTCCTTGGCAACAGGGAACTTGGTGATGGGGAAAGGAAAGCGTGGCGGTGGCCTCTGGCCAATGTCTCCCTGGGTAGCATCGGTGTCACCTTGTTTGCCATCACCAGTCTTGGACTGGCGCGTATTAATGACAGCGCATTGCGTGAGGGAAGGGAGAAGAGACAAGAGTAGAGAAGCCTTCATGTTGTATGTAAGCGGAGGAGTTGTCACGGCTGTGTGCTGCTGGTGATACAGAGCCGAGTCAAGACGAGTCGTGAGTACCCTGTCGAGAGCGGACACTTCAGAGGTCTCCCAAGAGCTTCCATGCTTTCACTTCATCGTCCTTATATAATTTTCCTGTGCCTCAATATCGGTTAGAGAACTCCCAGGGCTCCCCCCCCATATTCGCAGCTCCCAGCATCTTGGTACCATGGCTTCAGCTGGCTGGACGCTGGGGAAATGTGATGTCAACAGGTTGATGGCCACATAGCATGGGTCCGTCGCTTGCTAGCTCGACATTTTCGCTCTTTGTCTATCAAATCCAGGCAAGTCTAGGTGATCATGACGGTGCATGATGGATGACAGGTCGTCCATTGGTGGCTGCGGAAGAATTCATGTTGCAAATTCCGTGAATGAGTGCCTCCAGCTTTGGAAGAGGTCTAATCTGATCCCTTGGCACCACGCACATCGGGTGCTTTGATGTGCAATTGTGCATAGAGGCTGGGGTTCGGTTAAGCTTGATCTGTCGTCCCGACGCCAAGTCCATGCTACGCCTTGAGATGAGCGGTTTGCGGGGAAGGGAAAAGGCGGGGTTCCTCAGGCAATCACACTGGGAAGCATTCCTATTTGTGGGAGAATTCTGGGAATATTTCCGGTCAGTGAACTCATCCATTCTTCGATCTGTTGTGGGGGAGGAAACATGAAGCTATCGAGGTCGAAACAGCTGGACGAGCTTATCTGTAAAGACATATCGGATAATGAGATTTTTGTCTTTTCTAAAGTTGATCTGCGAGTTTCGGGCAACTAATTATCAAAGCATTGCTTGAGGTTACGCCCACTCCCTTTAATGCCACTACAGAGTCTCTATGTAAAACTGGCCTTTGGTCTCTCAAAAGCAAGGTACTCATGTATTCGTCTTGAACAATTCCTGCAATTCTATGCCAGAATGTTCAATAGACTTAAGGGGTTCATATGAACTACAGAAGGGTACTTAGCTTTAGAGGCCGCCGCAGCCCTGCGATATTATAGAATAATAGCCAGGGTAGTAGTATTTTAAGAGGCACGCCTTTAAACTGGGTATGTAAACCCACGAGTCACTGGCAAATAAGAAGACTACACAGTCAAACATACGAGTTCCATACAGAGTAAGCATGCTTTATCATGTTCAAACACATAGCACTACTCTTCTAATAACGAAATGGGAGATCTCAAAGAGCAACAAGCCAAATCGATAGGATGGACTGTGGAGAAAGAATTTCAACAAACCGCCCATGAAGGGTGAAGGGAAGCCTCGTGCGCAATATAATCGCCCTATTAAAGTTGGCCTTGCGGCCAAGAGGTGAGCTGCGTATAATAGGATAAACAGAAAACTGTTTGAGCCTAAGGGACATAGGGTAAGGCGTAATCTATAACCTTGGACATGGAGGTAGAATGGGGAGCCAAGGCCAACTCTTAAATGACATCGGCCCGGCTAACCACGTGGTGGAAATTGATCCACTAGAACAGGATTCGGCAATCGCTGCTTTTCGTGATCAATCATTTCACACGGGCTACGTTGAGCTACCTGCTCATCAAAAGCAGCTCTTATCCAGGCGCCCTTCCGCCATGATGTAGGAAGTAGACTTGAGCAATCGAGATGCCACCCGTCAAGAGAGTCAGGTTTGCTATTTCCCAAGCTAAATTGTAGACATTAGAGCTGCAGTAATTCACGATATCTTCTGCAGGTCTCGAGGAGATGAACTCTGTAATCTGAGATATCTTTGAAACTTGGTGCAGACCCCAAGGCAAAGGTTGTCTCATTTCAACGCCCTGAGGGTATGATCGGCGGAAAGCTCACCGTTTAGAGGCACCTTCCCTTCTTTAGATGCCGCTTACTATTTCATGAGTTTTTATTGGGTTTCTATCTATTATATAAAATTACGGAGTTATCTTTTCCGGCGAGTATAAAGATACTAATATAGGCCGCAATATATCTTAGAGTTTCCCAAAAGCTTTCCAGCGTTGCCAATCATGGCTTGAGGGGTAATGAAGCCTACTGCACTTGGCAGGACACGCCGCGAAGCACGCAATGATGCTCTTGGCCTTGCTAATAGCTGGTATGTTTTAACCTTTTTGCCAGTATGGAACACGCAACAATACACCCGCATTCAGATCAGACACCGACAGCACGGCTCAGACCCTTGAACTACAGAGGGGGCAGAGGTCCTTTGCGGTACTTCGGTAATTGCTGGCAGAGATCTTCACTCCGGAGTATGTAGCACTCACATTTCCGGGTTCTAAATCCATCTATCATGGCCTTTGTTGCGTGATCGTCTAGTGGCCCGATATATTTTCCACCAACCGCCGAGCATCCACAAACCAAAGCCCACCAATAACCACAGGTTTTTAGGCTATAGCTGAAAGCGTCACACTCTGTCCCTGGACTATTTGGTTTCAAGTTGGGGAGAGGGCCGCTTTAGTCAAACAGGCCCCCCTTTTCTAGCAACGAATAGGTATCGACCCAAAGAGGTAAGGGAAGGATGCCCTCCGCGATCCGTAGGCTCGAATAGGTAAGTAGCTCCTCAGTCGGACTGCTGGTATTGTCCGCCGTGAGGTCTCCAACGTGAATAATGACTTCTATAAGAGTCGAGCTTAGTCGCACGTCTCATCAATTAGTTTCCTTACAAGAATTAAGCTTTGTTTCCTATCGCGGCTGGCCCACCTTTCGTCACCTTAACTCGACTTGACCTTCTTACTCTCCTTGCTCCATTACCCTTCAGAGCACTCTTACTACGCGTATTTCATATCATCATGAAGCTCTCCTCTGTCCTTGCCACTCTGCTGGCCACATTCGCAGTCGCATCTCCAGTTGAAAGCCCCAATACGTTGGCCAAGCGTCAGGCCAAGGAGGCTTGCAGTGTGGGCTACTGCACCCAGAACGGAGGCACCACTGGTGGTGCTGCTGGACCTACCGTCACCGTCTCTACAGTCGCTGCCCTCATCGAGGCTGCGAAGCGTGACGGACCCCTTACGATTATCGTTTCCGGCCAACTGTCCGGCTCTGACCGTGTGCGCCCCACGTCTGACAAAACTATCATTGGCGCAGCTGGCAGCTGTGAGTTCATCTTTCTCTCATTGATTATATCTTCTTCTGGATCTAATTCGTTGCAGCCATCACCGGTGTCGGCTTCTACGTTCGTCGCCAGAAGAATGTCATCCTCCGCAACTTGAAGATTGCCAAGGTCATTGCTAAGAACGGCGACGCTATCGGCATCGATGAGTCTACCAACGTCTGGGTCGACCACTGTGACTTGTCTGGTGACCTGAGCGCCGGCAAGGACGATCTTGATGGTCTTCTCGACATCTCCCACGGAGCCGACTGGATCACCGTCTCCAACACCTTCTTCCATGACCACGTACGTTAGCGTCGCAATGTGAACAAGCAAAGAGAGTCTGAAGCTAACATTCAACCTACTATAGTGGAAGGGCTCGCTGATTGGCCACTCTGACAACAACGGAGGCCAGGACAGGGGCAAGCTTCATATCACCTACGCCAACAACTACTGGAAGAACGTGAGCAGCCGCCAGCCCCTGATTCGATTCGCCACCGTCCACATTGTGAACAACTTCTGGGACGGCATCCTTCTCTCTGGTGTCAACACCCGCATGGGAGCTCAGGTCCTTGTTCAGAGCTCTGCCTTTGCCAACTCGGTCGAGCGTGCCATCTTCTTCGCCGACTCTAAGGAGACTGGCTATGCTGTTGTTGACGACGTCAGCCTCGGCGGCTCCGTTAACTCGGCACCCAAGGGTACCTTGACCCCTGGCTCCTTGCCTTATAGGGTCAACGCTCTGGGCTCTGCCAGGATTGCCTCGACTATTCCTGGCACGGCTGGCCAGAAGCTTTAAGCGGTTCAGCTTCGGGCTCCTGGAGGCTCAATGCGAGGGCACGATCTTGTTCTAGGCTTCTTCCGTACATAACACAATACTGCTTACTGTAAATAAGTGCTATAGTTACTCTAGCAGGCAAAGCAGCTTTCTATTAGAATTTTATTTACAAAAGTCCAATGTCTGATGTCTATGTGATTTGCCTCTTACCCGTTTTCTAGAGATTGGAGTTCGCAACTCAAAAGAGTTCGTCCAAGTCCAGAAACCTGAGTAGTAGACTTTATATATCTTCCACTTATGCCGTAGATAAGAGTATTTACGCCCAGTTCATTTCCATGACCTAAGCGTAGTCCAGAGATAGTAGCATAGGTTAGTTGGTATGCAGAGGGATATCGTACTTGGTGTTAACCCTTTGATTTCGCTATGTAGCATGCACCAGACTGTTTCGTGTCTCCAGCCAGTCGAAAGCCATAAGCCGCTATCCTCGTTTTGTTCGTTACTATTCTGGTCTAAATGTGAGCTGTATGCCCCTGAAGTATTTACATCTATGCTTCAGCGGTCGCCATAGCCTCTACGAAGTTCATCAATACATCAGTCATACCCTGGACACTACGACCCAGGGATACGAGCTCGAGGTCTGATTTAGCTGTCAAATGCGATGAATTTTGGAGCAGAACCGAAAACCCTACTGTAATCAAATCTCTGCTCGTAAACCATGAACTCAGCTGTCCAAAGTATAAGCCAGCGATCTCTCCAGACCAGGTTACTCCTCATAATTCACGACTATCCTTACGCGGCCCCATATATCACCTGTTAGACGGAATATTTGTTCCTCATATTCTGGCGTGCGAGACAGATGTTAAAGGGATGAACTAGGAGGTTTGGGCATACTGAATTTAATCCATACCTTGAACTTTGAGGCCCAAGTACAATATCAACAGGTTTGGGAAATATGCCTATTTGAGAGAGATTTTCTTCCTCGTCAGCGGATTCTTGAGGCTTTCATCCCTTATTCAGATATAAGACGGCGAGATGGAATACGCACATGATGCCGCTCGAGTGCTGAGATAAACTCCAATGCTGCTATGAGACCATGGTTTACTCATCGCATCCTCCATCGGTAGGAGCCATGTTGAAATATGGTCCATAAGATTCAAGAACCCTCATGCCCTGGCAGCCTTGCACAGCAATAAAGTTACTTTAGACCTTCAAAGGTTCACTTTCCGCTCGTTGTTGTTTGTCTCGCTCGTCATTCGAGCGCTTCATTAACCATGGCTAAACTGAACCTTGTTCACTCAGAAGCACATTCCAATTGGTCTGGCTCGAGACTGACTGCCATTGGATTACCCCTTGTCGCCGATCTTACCTGAATACAGGAGGTTAATTTGCGCGCGAATAGCATTCAGTTGTCGATCCCCAAACAGCGGTGGGAATAGCCTTTAACGGCGTTTTCCGATGCTCTCTGGCTGCTGATGAAGTCACGAGGACTGTGTAAACAGGGTTTTAGCCATCTGTGTACAATGGGCAAGGGTCGGATCGCTATCCTAGAAGGGATCAATTTGTGCCGATCCCAACGGAATCAACGGAACGAGTCCAAATACGAATGTGTTCCTTCGATGCCGAGCATGACGAACGAGGAAGTTCGCAATTTCACAAGCACGCTCACAGGCACGGTTAATAACTCTGTGTGCGGCAGTCACTAGCGGTATTTCACGACAGAGAGCTATTGTGTTCTGATGCTCATATATAATTCTGCTATACCAGACACCCTAGAAAAATGCAAGTGTTCTCGGTTTGCTAAAAGCCAATCTCTTGGATCACTGCTTGGTCTTCACACACTTCAACATGCAGCTCCGTTATCAACTCTTACCATTTGCCCTCCTTGCATCAGCTTTGGTGGAAGGCCAGGCCTCAAAACGAGCTGAAGACGCCCTCAATACTATTTCTGTCACGAACATCAACAATGTCCGTGGCAACATCCATCTCCCTTCAAAATCAGATGGCTTTTCTGTGTCTTGGAGGAGCAGCGACCCAGCCGTCATCAGCAAGGATGGCTTAGTCTCTCGACAAGATAGTGACACAGAAGTCAAGCTTGTTGCCTCGATCGAGGTTGACGGCAAAACTCATGAGCGACAGATCAAGGCATCGGTTCGCCAAAAGCCTCGGCTTGATCCGTTTGAGGCCTATGCTTTCTCCTACTTCACCGGCAACTCTTTGCAGGGCGAGAACATATTCTTTGCCATGACCAACGGGAATAATGCCGTGGACTGGAAGGAACTTAATCGTGGTCAGCCGGTCCTGAAATCGAAGTTTGGCACTCGTGGCTTGCGGGATCCTTTCATCATCCGCTCTCCCCAAGGGGATACCTTTTACATGATCGCAACGGACCTTTCCATTGGTAGCGGTACCTCATGGGACGCAGCAGTCCGGAAAGGCAGCCTATACCTCGAAGTCTGGGAGTCTCATGACTTGGTTAATTGGTCTGAGCAGCGCCATGTCAAAGTTTCTCCAGACAATGCCGGCAACACCTGGGCGCCCGAGGCATTCTGGGACTCCAAGCAAGGATCTTATGTTGTATTTTGGGCATCTTCACTATACGCTAAGAACGACCTGAAGCACGAGAGTACATCCTATCACCGCATGCTGTATTCTCTTACGCGCGATTTTGTCACTTTTTCTGAGCCAAAGGCCTGGCAAGATACTGGTGATTCTCGGATCGACACCACGGTTCTTAAATCTGGGAATTCGTTCTACCGCTTCACCAAGGACGAAGGCGCTAAGACTGGATGCAAAGATATTATCCAAGAGACTTCTGAGTCTCTGCTTGCGCCGGTTGGAAACTGGACTGTTCAGGCTACCTGCATTGGATCCAAGGCGGGTCTCAAGGCCGTCGAGGGTCCTACGGCGTTCCGAGCCAATTCAGGCGATGTCAATGGTAACAAGTTCTACCTTTTCGTCGACGAGTATGGCGGCCGTGGCTATATCCCCCTCGAAACTGGTGACCTTGACAATCCAAAGTGGAAGGTCTCGGCCAAGTATAAGCTTCCTTCGAGTCCTCGGCACGGCACTGTTATTCCTATTACTGCCAAGGAGAGTAAGGCACTGCAGAGCGCATTTGGCTCATAGCTTGAGCTTAGGTGCTGGCTGTGGATTTGGCCAAATATTAGAGAAACGTTCTTTTAGTGTATGGATTTGACACTGGACTTGAGACGGAGGTTTGGCCGTGAGTAGGGAGATGCGTCTACCTTGAGTGACAATGTAACAATTTTCAAACCCCCGATATATTGTATTGATATAAATATATATCCAGAAATCTTACAGCATCTAACAAGAGCCTAAGAACTATCCTGTGTCAACTCATAGCAGACATAGTAAGGCTATATATAAAAACTCATCCCAAGCGACCACACACCAGCGGATGATGAGAAATAACGAGCTACCGAATGTTACACGAGAAGTACTACTGATAATTTCCATTCATATCTGATGAGGAATACCTCTCTTAGAGTGGGTTTGGCAATCTGAACTTCAAATGATGCCTTAGTTGGACAGCAGAGGAGCCTTGGTCCGTCTATGAATCGATGATGGGATCCTCCACTCATCGAAAGGATCGATATATGGCCTTAATGCGAGTAGAAAATAATAGACCTTGTGCCTGAGAAGGTTAAACATCATTGTCATGATGTGATACCCAACCCCCGTGTCCACGTTAAACCACCAGAAAGAAATGGATCGAAAGTTGAAAGCATTCAGTCCAAAGGCTTCTTCAGTCCCAGTCTTTCAAGCGCAATTGATGTTGTAGCTCTAAAAATAGTAATATTTACGTATGATAGCCTGTTAAACTAAGCTGAGTTGCTGATGCAGCTGGTTGTCTGGCTGGCAGTTACTGCCATGACTCACGAGGGCAAAGCAGGGCGAGCAGATTGAAGCAGAAGAAACTAAATGAAGCCGTGTGTGATGAATTGGCTGCCTCTTGAGGAGCCCATTGTGGATTTTCAAGGGGGCTGTGCTGTTACTAAATTGTCCTGGTGGGAGCTGAAAATCTCTAAATCGTCCTAACGTTGACGATTCAAGAGGCACACCTAAAGCTATATGGTTCTTGGTACGTCTGGAGCTAGGAGAAGAGTCTTGGCACTTTAGACACCCGGTGTATGCGTCAGCGTCCTGCGTCGCGATGTTGGCCTCACTTGCAGGAGTAAAACAAGTCATTGCCGAGTTTCTAACAGAATGAAAGTAACCCTTCTATACCTATCAATCGACAGCTGTCAGCCAATCAGTCTGAGATCTTGAGGGTCGTATCACCTTCTCCTTTCGGCAAGGATGGGGGTTCGGTTGGATCAGCTTCGGCCATTTCTTCGGCCAGTTTGAGATATACGACCACCGGACTGAAACCTAAAGATTGACATGGACGGGACGGTTGCGACATGGCCAATGAAGTCTCAGTCCATAGCTATTTTCGTGAAATCAACATTGATTAACTCAGGCAGAGGAACGGTGGTCGTTACATGTTTTTAGAAACAAGGATTGGAAAGCGAGAACATTGCTTAGTCGAGAAATGTGCATGCTCAAGTTCATCGAGGACATCACCAATAAGCCCGCGTTGTGGCGCAAAGTTCGCGACCCAAAGATTGGCATCCTGGAAGTGACGGCAAAGTTCTTGGCTTGATTCACCCCTCACTCTTCCCACTCCTATATGGCCGCTCGCGCACCATGTGGCATCAACGAATCAGGCTGGACGAATGCCTCGACTTCTGCGGACTTGGGGTTCCTATCCCTGAGCCAGATGAGTTCGATTCTGGATTGAGTAGGACGTTTGACTGGCCGTGTGATATTACCATTGATGAGAATGGCCAGGCCACGATTGAGAGTTACATCAACAACCTGCACCTAAAGAACACTCGCATTTATACCCCATCATAGAGAGATTCATGCAGAGGTCGTTGCCGGCATGGGATCTCGTTTATCGCTGGGTGAGGAAACATCCTGTACAGCGGCTTACGGCTCGAAAGGTCGGGAATGGCATCCCACCCCAGGATGTGGGAAGCGTCCTGACACGCTCTGGACGAGCCATCTTCTTCCCCAACCTGTGCCAGCACCTGGTGCAGCCGTTCAGGCTACATGACCCAGCCAAGCCTGGGTACAGGAAGATTCTGGCGCTCTTCCTGGTTGATCCTGCGATACCGGTGTTATCGACATCAAACGTTCCTCCTCAACAGAAGCATTGGTTCGCGAGCCAGGGTCGGAGCCAGACAGCTACTGAGGTTCAGGATCTGATGAAAATGGACGAGGCGAAGAGATTGCGGCAAGTACTCATGGCTGAGAGGACGGATTTGCAAGAAAACCTGGGGGATGAGTTGAAAGAAGTAGCATGGAGTTTTTGCGAGTACTAAGACGCTACGAGGTTGACATGTGTTTTCTGGTCCTTTGTCTATGTGTGGGTGTCTATGTGTGGGCGTGTTCTTGCTAACAAGTATCTTAACATAAGTACCTGTATTATTATGAAGCTTCTAAGCACGAAATGCACACAGAGTAAGCCGGCTGGTATTCAAACCGAGCTTACGCGGGTGTGCGGGGAACTAAAGCGATGGCGCACAAGACCAAACGTCACATGCGCCCTTCGCCTTCTACTATATAGCCTCTACCACGATGAAAGATATTAGACATCAAATCTAAAGCCCTACTGCTTCAAACGCCAGCATGGAACAAGATTGTGTAACCCTCAGGGCCCGTTGCCTTTGCAATGCCCATGTCTTTGCGTCGACTGTGCCTCAGTCTTCCCTTCCACTCCCCGCCACAGCATGTCATTGCAATTCGTGCCGGCATCTCACCGGCGCTCTATCCTCTGTGGCCACTCCATGGCCGAATGCGGACGAGGACCTATCACGTCTCAAGCGGTATCCTCTTACACCAAAGAGTGACATGTTCTCATGCTCCACGTGCTCAACGCAAATGTTTTGCCGATCAACACAAACAGAGCATTCGCTCTGGGTAGCCACGGGAATCTTGGAGAATACTCAAAACTTGATCAAATACGTCCGTCACTTATACGTGAGCGACGCGAAGGATGGAGGGTCGTCGACATGGCTTCGCAAGGGGCCAGATGGGATCCCGATCAAAACATGGTCTCCAGCTGCTGCCGAGAGCAACGAGTTGCCCCAGCCAAGTCAGCCAAAGGCAAGGAACTCTGTTCTGTCATCATCCGAACTCACTCCTATGTGGTGTCACTGCAAGGGAGTGCAGTTATTTCTCAAGCCCGGCTTGGACCCAATCGAGGGGACGGACAGGATCATTAAACACAAGCCTGACCCAAAGACAGGCAAATATGTCGCACATATTGACGCCTGCGATTCCTGCCGACTAGCACTTGGGTCGGATATCATCTGCTGGGCCTTTGTTCCAGTGGAAAATATACTTTTCTCCAGCAACACCACCTTGCCTGACACACATCTGCGGGATATTCACGAGCTTCGAGATGCGGTTGAACGACGTGACAGTCGACTAGGCACATTGGCAATGTACCAAAGCTCCGACGGTGTTTATAGATACCACTGCTCAAATTGCTCAGCAACTCTTTTTTACACTGAGAAGGGTCTTCCCCATCAAGTCGATATTGCTGTTGGCGTATTGGACCATCCTACCGGGGCCAAGGCAGAGGGGTTGCTATTATGGGACTACAGCCATGTGGATCATGCAAAGGATACAGAAGGAGGATGGAGAGGATGGTTAGTAAAGGAGATACTGGAGGAAGCGGCAGCACAAGACGGCTGAATATTGCAGCTTGTGGAGTTAAAGTCACAGCCTTGAATGCCACACGGTTGAATCAAATAGTGTGGGACAATCACCATTCATCTTTTTCATAGAGAATCAGTCCAAAGTCAGGCATTAATAGTGATTTCTTGAAAAAGGCTATAAGAGGCTTGGAAAGCTGCGGCCATACTCGAAGGGAAGCAAGTGCTGCTCGCCCGCCAGCCACGCCAGCGTTGTGCCAGTTTTCATAAAGTGCATGCATCACAACGTACCTGACTAGAGTACAAAGCTCACCGGGATAGACTTTGATCATGCAACCTTACGTAGCAGATGGTACGGCCTGATATCACGACAAGGGTTCGCGTGCCTCGGTATCCTTGTCCAAGAACTGCGTGTGCTTGTCGATGAGGGGCACGTCTGATCGATCACCGGTAGCCTGATCATTGTACAAACTTCTGCTTGACAAGGATTAACGGCGTTAATTAAGCCTGAATATGGCTGATCCCGACATAACAGCTCCAATGGCAGCGTCCAAATGTCACCAACCCCGCATATCCCCTCAACAATGCAATTTGCCCCGGCATTGGATAAATTAGAAGTGTCCGCAGGCCTGCTTTCTATGGTAACATCGCTGCCGGCATGGCCGGATTTTGGCCTTGTCCACCAATACCATCTGTCGGTATCTTCGGGCTCGTTCCCGTAGCTGGATTGCTGCGACTTACTCAAGGTTCATCAACGATTATATAACTTAACTTGGCCGTACACTAATCACCTACTACCAATGCCAATTGATCGCTACTAGATATGTTGGCACAATGAAGCTATTCAATTTACTTGTCACGGCCTTGGCCGCAGGCTACTGCCACGCTCGCAATGTCGCAGTCCGTGGTGGGCGACCGTTCGACATTATTCAAAACCCCCACGAGAGAGACACGCTTCAGGATATCGTGACCTGGGACGAGCATTCCCTGTTCATCAGAGGAGAACGAGTGACCATCTTTTCCGCCGAGGTACACCCATTTCGTCTTCCCGTGCCCTCGCTCTACCTGGATCTGTTCCAGAAAGTCAAGGCGATGGGCTTTAACATGGTCTCATTTTACCTTGACTGGGCTCTACTAGAAGGAAAGCCAGGCGAGGTTCGCGCGGAAGGCATCTTTGATCTCGAGCCGTTTATCGAAGCCGCCAAGGAAGCTGGCATCTTCTTGTTAGCCCGACCTGGACCTTACATC
Organism: Fusarium cyanostomum; assembly: GCA_014824385.1. NCBI lineage: Eukaryota > Fungi > Ascomycota > Sordariomycetes > Hypocreales > Nectriaceae > Fusarium > Fusarium cyanostomum. Next base: position 16,045 of record JABCKW010000349.1, on the reverse strand, counting down.
AATGCAGAGGTATCTGGAGGCGGATTCCCCGGTTGGCTTCAGAGAGTCAAGGGAACGCTGAGGACCAACGCCTCAGATTATCTAAGTGCCACAGACAAGTAAGCTATACCCCCAGTCAATGCAACTTTGAGCCTGACACTGTTCAGTTATATGGATAAAATCTGCTCTATTATCGCCAAATCCCAGATCACCAACGGCGGACCAGTGGTTCTTTTTCAACCCGAGAACGAGTATAGCGCTGCTGTCGGCGTTCCGTTCCCAAGCCAGGAATACCTGAAGTATGTCAACGACCAAGCCAGGAACGCAGGCATCGTTGTGCCTCTGATCAACAACGATGCGTTTCCAGGCGGCACTGGTGCTCCGGGGTCAGGGATTGGGGCTGTGGATATCTATGTGAGCTCCCAGATCAACCGCCATGGCACATCTCCTAACTCTCATAGGGACACGACGGTTATCCTCTCGGATTCGACTGTGTACGTTTCTGAGGTGATTCGCATTTGTGCTCTGCTAACCTAACAGGGGAACCCTTCTGAATGGCCCAAGGACAAGCTGCCGACAACATGGTACAAACAGCACATGGAGAAGAGTCCCACTACCCCGTATTCAATCGTTGAGGTATGATTATCCAGTCCCAAATATGAACAGACTCTTACTTGGAACAGTTTCAAGGAGGTGCATTCGACCCCCCAGGAGGCTGGGGCTTTGACAAGTGCGCTGCCCTTACCAACCACGAGTTTGCGCGAGTCTTCTACAAGAACAACCTGGCAGCAGGTGTTACGATCTTCAACATCTACATGGTAAAGTAGTTTCCTGCGGCGAACAAGAGATAGGATTGCTGACAATCCAGACCTTTGGCGGTACCAATTGGGGAAATCTCGGCCACTGTGACGGATATACATCTTATGACTACGGTGCAGTGAGTTATTACGCGACGGGAAGATCTTCAGGGATATTCTAATCTATTGCAGGCCATCAAAGAAGACAGATCCATTGTCCGTGAAAAGTATTCCGAGATCAAGCTCCAAGGCCAATTCTTGCGTGTTTCCCCGGCCTACGCTGTCTCGACACCAGGCAACTTATCTACTTCACGTTACAGCAACAATGAGGCCATCGCAGTAACTCCCCTCAAGAGCAAGAATGATGATGCATTCTTTGTTGTGCGACATGCGGATTACAGAACTACTCAGTCAGCCTCCTACAAGCTCAAATTGCCGACTTCAGCTGGAACACTTGATGTTCCTCAGCTGGGTGGATCACTGTCCCTACACGGCAGGGATTCCAAGATTCATCTGGTCGATTATCCTGTTGGGGAACACAAGATGCTCTACTCGACAGCTGAAGTCTTTACGTGGAAGAAATTTGGCGACAAGACTGTTCTTGTTCTTTATGGCGGCCCTGATGAGCTTCATGAAGTTGCCATCAAGAACAAGTCCAGCTTTAAACTCGTCGAAGGCAATGGGGTCAAATTTGACAAGAAGAAGAATGTCGGCGTATTCCAATGGAAAACGAGCCCAACGCGACAAGTTGTCCAGACTGGATCGCTTTTCATTTACTTACTCGGTATGTTATTGTCTTTCAGTTGAGGAACTAGCTGACATTTTCAAGATCGCAATGAAGCGTACAAGTACTGGGTTCCTGACTTGCCAGGCAAAGGAGACAATGCTGCATTTGGAACCTCGGTTATGAATCCAGACTCGGTCATCATAAATGGCGCGCAACTAGTTCGATCAATCTCCGTCAAAGGCTCCAATCTTGTCGTCCAAGCCGATTTCAATACTTCCACGCCATTGGAGGTCATCGGGGCGCCCAAAAAGGTTTCCCGGTTGGTGCTGAATGGAAAAGAGCTCCAGTACCAGAAATCCAAACTTGGCAACTGGGTTGCCAAGCCAAACACAGAGCTTCCTACTGTCAAGGTTCCCGATCTCGCATCACTAGACTGGCACTATGTCGACTCCCTTCCTGAGATCAAGAAAGGCTACAGCGATGCTAAATGGCCTGTGGCTGATCGCACCACTTCCAACAACACTCGGGTTCCCCTCCAGAATTCAGTGTCTCTTTATGGCTCTGACTATGGTTTCCATGCCGGCGCTCTCCTCTACCGTGGCCATTTCACAGCCTCAGGCTCTGAAACCCAGCTCAAACTATGGACGCAAGGCGGACGTGGATTTGCCAGTGCTGTCTGGCTCGACGATAAATACCTCGGCTCATTCACCGGTTATGACGCCACGGGCAACTTCAACTCTACATACACGCTCCCGAAGCTTCAGAAGGGCAAGCGCTATGTGATAACCGTTGTCGTCGACAACACAGGTCTCAATGGAAATTGGACTCCGGGTTACGACGAGCAGAAGAGCCCACGTGGGATCCTAGACTGGGCTATCCTCTCAAAGTCTGGCCATGAAACCCGCATATCCAAGTGGAAGCTCACGGGGAATCTGGGAGGCGAGGACTACATCGACAAATTCCGTGGACCTCTCAACGAAGGCGGGTTCCACTTTGAGCGTCAAGGTTACCACCTGCCGTCACCGCCACTGAGAAACTTCAAACGAGGTTCGCCATTCAAAGGCATCGATGGACCAGGAGTTGCGTTCTACACAGCAAAGTTAGGCCTCGATTACCCTGCTGACAAGTTTGACATTCCCTTGTCATTCACATTCAAAAACACCACCACGAGCACGGGGACCTATCGAGCCCTTCTCTTTGTCAACGGCTTTCAATTTGGGCGGTACGTGAGCAACATTGGTCCCCAGACGTCGTTCTTTGTCCCGGAAGGGGTGCTCAATTACCATGGAGGCAACTGGATTGGTATCGCTCTGTGGGCATTGGAGGATAAGGGTGCCAAATTGCCCGGATTTTGGTTGACTGCTGGTCCTCCTGTTCTCACAGGTCGGCAGACTGTCAAGTTAGTCGAGGGACCAAAGTATCGCCAACGTTCTGGTGCATATTAGTCGGCTCTTTACATGAACGGTAGAGGATGAAGAAACATTTGAGGGATTGTGCCGGTGCATTTGCGCTATTGTTTGGACGAAAGATCTCCATTAGAAACTGTCAGTGGCCTTGCCTGTTTCTTCTAGCAAGGTATCCCTGATAAACAGGAGTCATTCCCAATTTTCACATCTGAACATAGCAAACCGTCTCCCGGACCTACATCATTTTTTGCAACTCTATGCACCCTTTCTACGCCTCGAATCGGAAGCATTATCGGCACGACTTATAACACGAGAACTCAGATAATAATGTTAGCGTGGCAATCGGCTTGAAGTTGCCGGATGCTCCCCTTTGCCATGTCAGCCTCCTTGGCAGCCTCCCTTGGCAGCTTGTTAATGTTTCCTGCCTGGTACTTCCTTTGCTTCAGTAAGAGAGCGAACCAAACGCGAATGTTTACAAGCTTCAAGCACGTTTCAGAGAGGCGGTCTTGTAAAAGCCCGTCTTGTAGGACCCTGCCCCATGACGCTCTTTCGCGGTATCACAGAATAATCAGGGAAGAACAAAGCGTAGAGTCGAGCTTCACTGTCCGGCTGCGACGGCTCGAGGTGTGGAGATTGACCCACGAGGCTGCAAGTCAGCTTCGGACCGGCCGAAACTTATTGTCATCATTGTCTTTATACCGGTATTCTCCTTTTCCTCTTCCGTTTTTGGCTTCTGATAATTTGGCTCAGTTGAAGAGAAACTGAATCTTTCTGTAGTTCAGCACCATCAGCTGAATGTTTTCGATCTCTTGAAGGACCACAGCTCACCTTGCCTATTTTGCCCCCCCAGACGACCAGGTCTTGTTTGGTTGAGAAGAAAGACAACCAATATACTTTTCAGCCGGCACAGCCTCATAGCGGGAACCAAGCATTAGGTGCGCTCCCCAAGCTCCCTCGACGACGAGTCTAGCTGACGTGTTGGCCAGGCTCTTCACCTTCTGACCTGACGCGTTCACCAGCAAGTGACAATGAAGGAACCCTTGCACGATGCCACTCCGGAGAGAGCACAGCCACAAGATGAGCCCGCACTTGAATTCAGTGCTCCCGGTCCTGACCATGTCATCCTCGTCAAGGGTCAATCTCACTGGGCTTGCGTGGAGAGCCCGAGATTGAAGAATGATCTGTACAGAGCTGTGGGGTTTCTCGAGCTCGCAAATGCTGGCGATTTTGCAGCCAATGTGTGGAACGAGATCCCCGTGCCTGTCTACGCCGTCATCCTCATGGCTATAGGAGGGTTCACGGCGCTGGTGCTGTCCATTTTTGCATTCCTGGACTCTAGACGAGCGTGGTGCAATATCACGTTTCTTCGCAAGCAGCGAAAGCTATTCGAGGACGAGAAGCGACGTCGGGTTTCCGTCTCACAGCCGTTTCAAGAGGTGGACGTGCTACTCGAGATCACGGTCCGCGAGCTCCGCATCGAGATTATCAATCGCTGGGCAATGGACATCTTGATGGGCGGAGGTGCCGTCCTGATAGGCACTGGAACGCTCTTGGCCATTGGCGGCTCCAATCGCCGCGTGTGGCTCGCCAGCAACATCCTCTCCGGATATCTCGGCAACGCGCCCATTGCTGTCTTTGGCGTGATCAGCTCAACATGGGCCATTGTCGTCTGGAGGAAGATGCGATGCCACAAGCTGACAGCCAGGAAAGAGCTGCAGGGCGCACCAGTGCTGGCTCTGGTTGAGAGACGGTGTTTTGACGTTCAGCTATTCTATGTCATCAACGGAACTGCCACCATACTCGGGGGAGTTGGATCCATGCTGACTGCTGAAAGATGGTGGGGCTACGTGATCCTTATCCCCGTCATCATCGCCTCGTTCTTCTGCAATATCTGGTGGCGCAAGAGGGTCGGCTATGATCGTCCATACATGGCGAACCCATCGCCCATGAGCATTGGCGGGCTTGTCTACGCACTCGAGTCCACCGCTCAAGTTCGGAGGGCTCTTCAAGATGGCTCAGACGCAACTCTTGCAGAGATTGTTGGAGGCCCGACTGCACTGCGAGATGTGTTGGCATTCTTCGTCAAGCACGGCCTCTTTGAAAAGCTGTGTCTTTACCTTGTCGAGAATAATCACATGGAACATTTATTATGTGATCCCCGGGCCACCAGAGCAGAGCTCAGTGTGTCTAGCATATCAGCACTGCCAGATTTGCACCATGCCCAACTTTTGAGAATTTCGGAGGACTTTCTCAGGGATCAAGGCATAAGACATTTCCTGCACAGAGAAAGGTTCATCGTCGAGGTTTTGGGGACGCATCTGAGCCGAGTAAAGAAGGATCAGTACAAGGAAGTCGAAAAGTAGTACGGAGATTTTGAATGTGAATTCTATTCAGAATCCGTCTCCAAATACCGATGAGCCGAGCGTTCCATCCAATCGGAAGCGGGTGATGACTGTGACCGCTCATCTGCCGTGGCGGAGCCCGAGAGTAGATGATGTTGTGGGGTAATACTATATATATATTGGTAGACTTAAGTCTTGAAGAGCCATTGGAAGTTGAAGACGTTGCCTCTGGGTCTTGCAAAGTACTGGACGTGATTGACCTCACATGTCAACTTCTTGGAGTGCTGCCGGCCCCATTATCGTTCGCATATAAATGCCATGTAGGAAGTGATTCCATTGAGATGAGAATTGTGTTTTTGTGGTCAATGAAGGCATGGCCAATCAACATCCGTCTAAATAAAATCCAAGTGCCGAGCAATCGAGCCGCTTCCGTTCCGCGGAGTGGCGCTCGGAGACTGCAGCTAGTTGGCCGTCAATGGAAACCGTGTGGGGATGATCTGGGGTACTTGGTCTAGAAGCCGGGTCACTTATCGAGCCCAGGGCTGCATATATATAGAATACAAACACCGGGCCCTTCTCTTCGATAGACAGCAATAGCAGCTCTCAAACAAGAAGACTGAACAAAGACAATGGCTTTAGTGAACCTGCTGCTCTCTCCTTGGGCGCTTGTCGCCCTCATACTCGCCCTCGTTGGCTACTACCTCGTTCCCTATTTCGGGACAAATAGAACCCTTCGAGGAATCCCTTCTCCATTCCCAGCACAGTTCAGCAACCTCTGGTTACTATCAACCTGCCGACGCGGCAAACGATACGAGAAGGTCGATCAAGCTCATCAGAAGCTGGGCACGGTTGTCCGGATCGCTCCTAATCATGTCAGCATCGCGGATGCGGATGCTATCCAGGCAATCTATGGCCACGGCAATGGATTCCTGAAATCGTACGTATGCAGGCCAAGGATGCTGCAGTTCGATGATATTGACTATTGCCAGGGACTTCTATGACTCGTTTGTGTCCATTCGCCGTGGGCTTTTCAACACACGGAATAGGGCTGAACACACGCGCAAAAGAAAGCTCGTGTCGCATACATTTGCTCCCAAATCCGTGTTGGAGTTTGAACCTTACATCCATCAAAATCTCGAGCTTTTCATCAACCAGTGGGATCAGATCTCGAACAACCCACAGGCAGATGGTGCTGGGCGTCTGGACTGTCTCTCCTGGTGTAAGTTGACCACACTGTAGCAACTTGCACGAACTAACAAGCTTTAGTCAACTACCTCGCTTTTGACATCATCGCTGATCTAGCTTTTGGCAAGCCGTTTGGCAAGTTAGCCCAGACTGTTCAATCGGTCGCAAGACTAATGCATGAGAATAGGAATGCTTGCTTCAGGTGCGGACCTTGCTGAGGTGAAAACATCCCCAACGAGCCCGACTGTCTACGCTCCTGCAGTGGAGATTATGAATCGGCGTGGAGAGGTCTCTGCTACTTTAGGTTGCCTCCCTTGGCTGAAGGCATACGCAAAGTGGCTACCGGATCCTTTCTTCAGCCAAGGACTGCAAGCTGTTGAGAACCTCGCCGGCATTGCCATTGCCAGAGTTAGCGAGCGACTCGAGCGGGGAGGGGATACGACCAGAAAAGATCTTCTGGCGCGATTGATGCAAGGCCGAGACGAAAAGGGGGAGCCCCTTGGTCGAGATGAGCTTACAGCTGAGGCGCTGACTCAACTAATCGCCGGAAGTGATACCACGTCGAACTCGTCTTGCGCCCTTCTCTATCATGTTGTCAAGACGCCGGGGGTACTGCAGAAGCTACAGCAGGAAATTGATGAGGCTGTCCCAGACAACATCGAAATCCCCAGCTATGAGTCTGTCAAACACTTGCCTTATCTCGGCATGGTCATCAACGAGACACTCAGACATCATTCGCCCTCCGGCATTGGGCTGCCCCGTGAGATCCCACCAGGTTCCAAGGGTGTTACCCTCCAAGGTCGGCATTTTGGCCCGGGCACGGTGCTTAGTGTACCAACCTACACGATCCATCATTCAAAGGAAATCTGGGGACCAGACGCCGAGGACTTTAAGCCAGAGAGATGGGAAAGCGTCAATGATAAGCAAAAGATTGCTTTCATTCCATTCAGCTTTGGTCCCCGCTCTTGCGTGGGTAGGAACTTGGCTGAGATGCAGATGAGATTGATTGCTGCAACTTGGGTAAAGAGATATAATGTGTTCTTGAGGCAGGACATTATGGAGACACGAGAGGGATTCTTGCGCAAGCCGATGGGAGTCGATGTTGAAGTCTCTCTGCGGCGGAGCAAGGTTTAAGGTTCTCCTTAGACTCATTGTTTGAGAGAATGGTAAATATTAAGTCACTTGGTTCCCGAATATGCCAGCTTGTGTTCTGACCTTTCAAAAGGGCACGCAACCACTGTGCTCCCTGCTGAGTTGCTGTGCAACAAGGGTCGTAAAATTTGATGGTTCTAATGTAATTGAAAACTTGACAGTATGCAAGAGAGTCGACCAGATTGGCAGGCAGTATATCTTACAACACTTATCTAGGGGAAACGCGGGTATACGAATCATATGATGCTTATATGGGATGCCTTCACGACTCGTAGCCCTCGAATGAGTTGACGGTAGTGTTTAGATATGAAAGAAGGCAGATGCGCATTAGAGCCTAGACGATGAGACATCACACCATTGGAAAAGATGTAGATATTTTAATATTAAAGACTGGTGGGTAAAAGTTACTTAGGGTATCCTCACAACCACCCTTCCAGTCACGTTTTGCCGTTTAAGATCCTCGAGGATAGTCCCTATGGATTCAAACTCAACTATCTTAACTGCCGGGGTTATGGTCTTGGCTAAGGCGTGCCGAAGAAGCTCAGTCATTTGATCCTCTGTCCCTGTTGCCACGCCCACAACAGTAAGCGCTTCAAAGCTGAGTTAGCCATCTGATCGGGCCGAGTTTCTATTACCAAGTGAATCAAAACACTTACCACGAGCTGAGCATAGAGAGGCTGGGATGGGGACATCAAAGTCATTCCGAGGAAGGCCGATGGTGACTATGACGCCCATGTTTCGCACCACTCTGGGGGCCATCCTGAATGCCTCTTCCGAGCCTGACACCACCAGAACAGCAGCAGCTCCCTCTTCTGTCAGTTCCCTTACCCGTTGTTCGACATTCTCCTCAGTAAAGTCAACAAAGTGTTCGGCACCGCTTTCCAAGCTTTGCTCGCGCTTGGCTTGCCCCGAATCGACGGCGATGACGCGGAATCCTTTTAGTCTGCTGGCGATTTGAACACCCAAATGGCCAAGCCCACCTCCAGCACCAGATATAACAACCCAGTCGTTTCGAGTCAGGTGTCCATCGAGCCTCGAGACGGCCCCAGCCATAGTGAGACCCGCGCATAGCAACGGGGCCGCAACTTCACCCGGCAAGTCATCAGGAACCTCGGTGACATACCTGGCGTCGGCCACCATGTACTGCTGCAGCGTTCCTGGAACGTTGCGACCCGTGTTGACTTGGTATGGGCAGTTGTTTGCATAACCTCTCTTGCATGCAGTGCACAGCCCGCACGCACTGTAAAGCCATTTCACCCCTACCCTCTTGTCAAGCATGGCCGCGCTGACGTTTTCTCCCAGTTTGACGACGATCCCTACGCCTTCATGCCCCACGATGGGGTTGTAAGGCCCCCATCCAGAGAATGCTCGGATCTCCGACCCACTGCGACATGTCAATGAACAAGTCTAGGGACCGAGGGGATCATTGATAATTACCAGATGCCAGTAAACGCGAGCTTGACAAGAACCTCGTGAGGGCCTGGATCTCCCACTGGCACGTCGGATCGAATGCAGATCCTTGCGTCGTCGCCGGGCTTGTCAATCAATGCGGCCTTTTGAACTAGCGGGATACGAGAGCCCATGTTGTCGTAATATCGGCTTAGATGGTGCTGAGTATTAGAAAGTCGAAGGTGTTGGTGTTTTGCAGTCAGACATGAGCGTTCTTGAAAAGAGGAGTTGTCGCCGCTACCAATGACTTGATGAGCCGACAGATCTGCCGAGAGCCGCGCCGATGAACTTGCCGATACATGTACCGATAACTTATACGTCCCACTGCTGCCTCCATAGGCCCAAGGGTGTTTAATTGAAGTTGTGTAAAAGCTGCTGTTCCTTCAACTCGAGTCGTAGATCTATAGTTGCTGCAATAGCTAATCGAAGCAATGAACTACGGGATCTTCGAGTCCAGGCCAGCGGATGAAAATAGCCGTGAGTATTCGTATCTAGGCATGCCCGCTAATCTGCTTGGGTTGATACAGTTCCTCGAGATATTTCTCTTCCTCCGAGGTCAGTTCTTTGCCTCTGGCAGTAATGGCCTGCTCAATCCTCTCGACGCTGCTAAACCCGATAATAGGGCTGGCCACACGCTTGCTGATCCAGGCCAGCGCCACGTGCGCCATTGGCCATTCATGCTTCTCAGATACCTCGACGACTCGCCCAACGATCTTGCGGTCTACTTCAGACAGCTCTCCCTGGCTCTGCTTCTCTTCGCTGCTTCTCTCCGTGGAGCCAAACTGTGCTGGAGGGCGGGCGAGATGGCCTCTGCAGAGAGGTGCCCAAGGGATCAGTCCCACGCCGGTGTCGTTGCAGAAACGGTTCATCTCTCGCTCCTCCTCGCGGTAGAGGAGGTTGTAGTGGTTCTGCATACTGACAAACTGCGTCCAGCCATTCTTGTCGGCCACAAATTGCATCCGCGCGAACTGCGTCGCCCACATGCTGCTTGCGCCAATGTAGCGCACTTTACCAGACTGGACGAGGTCATGAAGGGCTTTCATCGTTTCTTCGATCGGGGTGCGATCGTCAAAACGATGGATCTGAAGAAGGTCGATGTAGTCGGTGTCGAGCCGCTTCAAGGATGCCTCCACCTGGTTAAAAATGGCAGCCCGAGATAGACCAAAGTGGTTCTGGTAATCCTTGGAAGCGTCGAACTCGGACTTGTACACAATATGGCGTGCCTCTGGAGGGCGTCAGCGTCTTTGCCTGAAGGGCATGGCGATTCAGAAAGGTCAGCTACCTGGCTCCTCTCCCACAGCCCAACGGCATTTGGTGAAGATCAAGACCTTGGCTCGTGGAATGTCGAACTTTTTAAGTGCTTTCCCGACGATCTCCTCCGAGGCGCCGTTGCTGTAAGTGTTGGCAGTGTCCCAGGTGTTGAGCCCGCGGTCGTAAGCCGCCTTGAGAAGAGCAAGCGCCTGGAGGATGATGCATCATCAGCGGGGAGAAGCAGACGTGTTTGGAGCGTCAGGGGGCAAACCTCATCCTCACCAATCACCCAGGGAAGTGTTCTCTTGTCCCCAAAGCTCATGCAGCCAAAGATGGGCACTGAGATGCGAAGGCCTGATTTACCCAGCTGGCGGTACTCGCATTTGGACGCCGAGAGGGACTCCTTGAGTCGAGAGGGAACATCTTTCGAGGCCATGTTGCTCTTGAGAGTTGGCAAAGCTGGATACCTTTGGCAGAGGATGAATAGTAAAGCAGCTCTGGGGAAGTTGACGGATAAGCAAAGACGCTTATATCATAATTACATGGCGTGATTAGTACCCCGCTGCACATTGTTGTACAGGCCGTGTGGCGAGTGGTGGAAATCGTGTTCCGCGACTGCAGAAGCCATCCATGCGTGCTTTGATCATTGACGAATATGTACAAGTACCATGCAACCCAGACGTCCAAGAGCCTCTATCACGGGGCGGCCGAACTGTTGACCCGTGTCGAGACTACCGGTACCTATTTGCGGGGATCTGTAGTCTACTAAGTTACGCAGTAAGACTCTGGAGATGTTGCGGGGAGCACCACTCGGCAATTGCTTCGGATCGTTCCCCACTGACGTCTGCTTCTCAATCAATGCCCGACCATTCCATCTCCTTCACCTGTAACGTAACAGCCCATCTTTGTGAATCACCGAATCACTCTATCACTTCCAATTGCCAGACTGCAAAATGCAACCTGTAAAGACAACCAGGAAACGGGTGCCGCGGGCCTGCAATCTTTGCCGATCTCGAAAGGTCCGGTGCATCCTCGAGAGCCCGTCCGAGCCGTGTGTCAACTGCAAACACAACGATAAACATTGCACCTTCAACCGACGGCACGGAATAGTGTAAGTCGAGTTGTCTTCGGCTCGCTTGCAATCAAACTCACCAAGGCCTACACAGAGCGCGGAGTCCACGAGGCTGTTCCAACAATCCCCCGACCCCCAAGTCCATAGATGGATCGTCCATCTTGCCGACGCGCAACGACCTCTCCGCAGACCAGATCCACGTTACGAACAACACAACGTCGGCGCGGCCGACCAATCTGTTCCTCAATGAAGAGCCGGAGAAGAGTCGCGAGGACACAACACAGACTCCCGGGGCTTCGTGCCATCCCGATTATTCCTTCTTGCAGGTGCCTGATGCTCGGGATATTCTACCTCAGGACCTGGCTTTTCTCACCAGCCAAGGGTGCTTCATTGTGCCCCATCGGGCGGCGCTGGACGAATTCATGCGGCAATACTTCTTGCATGTCCATCCAATGCTGCCAGTATTGAACGAGAGAGACCTCTGGCTTTCCTACAACTCACACGACCCGGAAGGCCAGTATAAGATGCCCATGCTTGTATTGCAGGGACTGCTGTTTATTGCCTCAGGCGTGAGATCCCCAGTTTTCCTTACCCAGGATCTCCTTCTAACAGCCAAGCATAGTTTGTCCCGTTAGATACCATCAAAACTCTTGGGTTCCGTACTGTCCATCAGGCAAAGCTCGCCTTCTACAGGCGGGCCAAGGTATGCTATCCGACAGCCTAATCAATCGCTCTAGCTAACTCGTACAGCTTCTTTACGATTTCAATTGCGAGAAATCATCAGTTGCCATCGCTCAAGCCGCTTTACTTCTGGCGCATACTCACCTGATACCACGCTGCATAGCTGGCAACAAGCCGCTGGGCTCCATATGGCTCGGAATTGCCATTTCCTACGCACGTGTCGCCAAAGCACATTGCTATTTCACGCTCAGGCCAGACAGTGTTGCTGAGCTGCCAAAGGCCCGGAAGCTACGCAACACTCTCAAGCGCCTCTGGTGGTGCTGTATCATATGCGACAGACTCTTGCCGCTCACATCACGTCAGAACATCAAGATTACGAAAGAGAATTTCAACTTGTCCGGTTGTTCGGTCCTCGGAAGCGCAGATCTCACCGAGGAAACTTATAGCTCTGATGTGTATGATTCAACAGCCAAGCTCCTTCATGCCGAAGTTCTCTCCAAGCTGGTCGATCTCTGTGTTGTGCTTACCGATGTCCTCACTGTCACGTCCGTATTTCACAACAACCCGGCGTGGATGCTCTCCAGAAGGATAGCGGGTGCAAACGAAGCCAGCCTTTGTCAGATGGAACTCCGTCGCTGGTATAGTGGATGGACCGAAATCAGATCAACCATCGACGAAAGGATGGGTGAAGGCGATGGCACTCAGTCTCCAGAAACCTCCATCATCTTATTCACCAACCTAGTCGAGATGTACTATCAGTGAGTTTCTGCCGCCACTGTTCGATACTTGCGATGGGCAGCAGCCTAACAAATGCAGCTCGGCGCGACTATCCCTTTGCCATTATGATATTCTACGGCTCAGTCTCGTCTCGTCCCCCAAATCAGATCTGCAGTTGATCAAACAGAGGGACGAGCTGCAAGGCTCAGCATCGCGCGTGACGGAATGTCTCCTAGAGCTAGGACGCTTAGGACTGACGCGCTGGCTGCCAATGACTGCGTAAGTTTTCACCAACAAATTGTCTTTATGGCGCTCTGACCGATCATTTAGCATTGGATGCACAGCATTTCCCTTGGCTCTTCATATGATCGATGTCGAGCTTCTCCGGCCAAAGTACCAGAAAACCGCAGCGTCACAAACCGTCATACTTTCGCTCGACCAAAAACAGCAGCAGGTCAACATTCTACTCGAGACAATGAGTTCTTATAGGCCCCGTTACTATATTGCCGACTGGGTCATGAGCACCGTACGCCATGTCGTCAATCTTGCCAGACAGCAATTCCCAACGGACCCATCCAGTGTAGGAGCTCCAGGCTCCTCTCTCAGCAGTTGGACAGATATGCTGAAGATTCAGCCAAGCTACTATTTGCGATTAGCAATGACCGTGGATTTGAGCATCAGCAACGGAAAGCTTCCAGATGAATGCGACTTTCCTCCTGCCTTGAGGCAAGCTGCCCAGGACGGCGTGGCTACAAAGCCTTTTTCAGGCACGACGCCTAAACTCATTAGTAGCCACTCAACGGTGGACTCGGCGGCCCTGGAAGCTACTTCGAAAACAAAAGGCATGACGAAGTCGGTCAAAGAAAGTTTTGTTCAAGACTCAGCTGCTTCGGGAGACCAGGAACTTACCAACCTTGCCGGTAAAAACATCTCCTTTGACGAGAAGCAGCCCTGTCCAGCAGACATCGCAGCGACCTTCAACGAAATAACAGAGGTTCCCCCAATAGCTTTTGACAACTTTTCATTTACAGTCTCGAATAGTTTCGCCGGGCCCAATGACTTCAGTTCATGGCCCTATGAATTGCTTGGCTCGCCCCCAGGTGATCGTATGGTTTGGGATCCTGTCGAGGAACCGGAAGACGTAGATAGGGCTCTTCAAGCGCAGAGGGATTTCCTCGGCGAACTCGGCGCTTATCTTCATGCGGAAGACATGGACTCTTTCGCATTGTAAAGACTTTGCTTTCTGCACGGTAAGTAGCTGAATGGCAGGATTTCTGACAAGGGCGCCTCTAGCGCGACGTCGTTGAAGATTCTAGAGGTTCCCTGTTACTTTGACAAGTATTTATGTAACCCCAGGATGCCCTTCCCCTTTTCTAGCAACGGTTTTTTGTAGACTATAAGCATGAACTTGACACTGGTCTTCGACCAGAACTGCTTTGATACCTGCTCGTGCTTATCCATCTACTCTACTAGAACTATCGTCTCTTGGACAGAATCCTTCCTCGCCTTTAGTTTCTGTTTTCCGTTTAGCGTTGCCAAGTGCCTCTTCCCCCGCTTCTTCGAGTTCATCCCCGCAATTGCCAGGCGGGGTTTGAATCGATTGTGATCCTCGTTCAAGAGGGATCTCGCTCAGACTCTCAAACTCTACTGGTGATCCTTGAGCCATCAAATGCTGAGTGACTTGTTATTTCTGGCTCCTCGTCCATTACCTCAACTCGCATAGCCGGATACGCTTTCATCCATCTCAAAGTCTGGTGTTTCAATTCGTGGGCAAACCATTAAATCTTTCCTAGACCACAGCATGCCCGTCTACACTTCAAGACCAACCATCCTCCACCTCGGAGATCCGATCCAGTTCAATCCCGAGATTTATAAGGAATTACAAGAGTCCTTCAACGTCATAAGACCATCTCTGGAAGAGAGGCAGCGAGGTGCTTGGCTACAAGCCCTGCGCGACCGCAAATGGGGCGACTTCCAGGCCGTCTTTCGCCCTTTCTGGAATACAGGCGGCGAAATGGGTCGTTGGGATGCCGAGATGATCCCCTTGCTCCCAAAGTCGCTCAAGGTCTTCTCCTCAGCAGGCGCAGGCTATGACTGGGCGGACGTTGGTCTGCTCGCAGAAGCCGGAGTCTTTTACTGCAATGGTGCATCGGCGTGCTCTGAAGCGGTAGCAGACACAGCCATCTACCACATCATCTCCGTCTTTCGTAACCTGCAATGGAGCAATATGGCGGCTCGTAGTGGCCATGTGGACGAGTTCCTGGACGCACATCGCAACGTACCCGTCGGTGCGCACAACCCGGCTGGCCACGTCCTCGGCGTCATTGGACTGGGCAACATCGGCTACCGGGTCGCTCTCAAGGCATATCTTTGCTTTGGAATGCGCATCATTTATCACGATGTCGTCGACAAGAGCCCAGAGCAGGAAGCATCGCTCGGCGGAGCGTGCCGGACACGCAATCTTGACGAGTTGCTTGCCCAATCTGACTGCGTCGTCGTATGCACGCCAGGAGCCGGTGGCAGGAAACTCCTAGACGCAGCTCGTATCGCAGAGATGAAAAGAGGCATTCGCATAGTCAACATCGCACGGGGCAGCCTCATCGACGAGGAAGCGCTGGCGGATGCTTTGGAGAGCGGCCATGTCTATGCCGCCGGGCTTGATGTTCACGAGAACGAGCCATATGTCAACCCCCGGCTGCGAAAATGCCCAACGGTGACTCTGACTGCTCACAACGCGGGTGGTGCGGTTGAGACTACAAGTGGATTCGAGGCGCTATCAATGAAGAATGTCTTGGCGGTGCTGGCAGGTCAAGATCCGTTGACGGCAGTGAATAAGCATCTCATCAGAAGTCAGTAGCATATATCATCATGGTCGCGGATGCAGAGTCTACATGTCACCTTTAGTCTCCTATTCCACTACGCCATGATAAGAATAGAAAAGAGAATCCTTTATTTTTTTATTTTTAACAATATTGCAAAATATTAATCAGCTTTCTCTGGGTTTAAATACCCGTCCATTGCGAACGGGCAAACTGATTAAGCTTCCGAGTGCTATGCTCGTCAGATCGGAGCTTGGTAGTGCGGTAGATACCGCCACATTCCTAGCTACAGTTGTTAGCAAATTGCTAGTGAAACAGGATATAATACGGTCGCACCTTAGGGTGGAGTCAGTAAAAACTATAAATAACTAAAATCTAAAAACCCCTTACTTATATTAATACCTCCTAATTAGTTAATCTGTATGTAAAAATGCTACTAAGAGTGTTCCTTAAGCCTTATAAAGAAGA
>JABCKW010000345.1:0-26250 GCA_014824385.1 Fusarium cyanostomum | reverse complement strand
GCGGCCTCGTTGTTTGCTGCAGCCCGACGGTGCTGGATAAGGTTACGGCAGCGTTCAGGGGAAGTTACAGGCTAGTGCCTCCCGGGCTCATAGCTGTCGCACACAATGACCACTGTACCATCGGCACAAAAGTGTAAGGCACCCTACGTTAGGTACCGAGGTTAACTAGTCATATATGCTTCGCAACATTTACTGTATGCAATGTTTTCTTGTACCGCGTGGGGCGGCTAAAACTGCAGGGAAACAAGCTGGACAGAGTCAGGGGTCATTGCGTCCCAACCCAAACAAGCTTGCTCCGCCTACGTCATCGCTCACAGTCTGGGTGAATCATAACAATTTCTCGCAATTTTGTTTAATATGGACCATCTGGCCCGCAGAGGTGGGAATGACGGCAGAGACTAGACTGTCGACCCTTGAGATTGCCAAGGTATGCATTGCTCCTGTGCATCTTGCTCAGTCGCCAACTTGAAGCTTACCTACTGTGACGCGCTTTCACAGGCCCCCGAATCTGGACTGACCAACTCCTACACATCACCGCCAGTTTGACGCTCCTACAATCCACCATACATATATTTATCGCCGTGTCCCTACGACCTGAAAATACCCTCATCTCGCCAATCTACTAACACAGCCCAGCCAAGATCGCAACCATGGGCCTCGTCGATCTTGCTGTCAGCTACGTGCTGTTCTCCGTCCTTCACTTCTTCTGCTTCGTGCTGGCTCTGACCACCTGTGGCCTATACGGCACCGACATCCATCACGCGAATCAGCAAGACAAGTATTCGGACGGGAAATGGGTGAGCGAACTCCTGGATGCATGAACACGCACGCCAAGACCCAAATCGCTGACACGAGTGCCAACTGTAGGTCTACGCCGTGGTTGTTGGTAGTATCTCAGCCGTCACCTGTGTGCTCTACTTCGTTCCCTTCATCCTACGCCTCGCAGGCGTCTTTGCCGCGATATGGAACTTTGTCCTATTTGTCCTCTGGATCGCCCTCTTTGGTGTCTTTGGCAAGGTATGGCCCTTAAATGCTTACCGCCGACGATCGATGGCGGCATCGTATGGATCATTGGCTGACCCGAGTGTGACAACGTGCAGATGTACATCAATGAGGATGCTGAGGGCGACAGTGATGTCAAACGCATGAAGAGCGCTGTGTGGGTTGACCTGGCCAGTGCCCTGCTGTGGTTTATTGCAACTCTGGCTGCCGTTGGATACTGGTGGAAGCACCGTGACACTCGATCGCGCTTCACTGGTCGCGCCCACGTCTGAGCACCATCGGAAATGATATGTCAAACGACTCCTCTTGAAGAGAAGGATGAAGTGAACGGATGCGTACACCCTGACGGACTGCGACGTGGCGACAAGGACAACTGACGACGGCAACTAGGGGAAGCCCGCTGGCTGGGCTGTTGGATGTTGAACCGCCGGCTTGGATTTTGATTATTGGGCCCCATTAACTCTCTGCTTCCTTTCTCTGTAGACGGGCGGACTGGTTCTGGTCCTGGATTACCTGGCAAACAGTATTGAAACTTAATTTCATGGATACCTACTGAATTGAGTATGTTGCAGTTCACTACCGCATGCTCCCGCGGCAGCCTCCCGACCTAATCTTGGTGTGCAACAACTCCAAGGATGGTCCAGTTTTACTTGACCGATCAACGCGGTCAGTTGTGAGCAAACTTGTGCAACCAGTCAACTCTCCGGTTGGCTGTCGCTAGTCATTTGCGAAGTCATCGTGGCAGTCTATCGTCTCCTACACGTCTCATCGCCAGTGGAACGGTGCACAAGCGCCGTTCAAGCCAAGACTGAGGGAGCCGATAACGTAACTTGGAGATAGAGAAAGCAATGCACCGCGACGTCGATATCGCACCACTGCGGCGCCCTGTTACACCAAACGCGTAGCGCCAGAGGGGGCAACGTCGATCAGCGACAAGTTTGCCCCCGAGCTCTCAGACTACTGCACTGAGCGTGAGGTGTCGATGACGGTCGTGACAAAGAAGGGTCTTTTCAAGGGTCCGGGCTAAGCGGGCTTCCACTGGCTGCCCTTGGCCTTGCTCGCATCTTGCCCGAAGGAGATCGGGAGGATGATGATTTTCCATCTGTAGAGAAGAGGCCGGCGCTTGTGAGGGACTCCATGTGGGTCTCGTTGCTCTAGTCAACGCCATGACGTCGATCGGATACCGGCGAGGAAGCCAGGAGTGGAGAGCTGTTAATGCCCGTTTGTCTTCAGTGCAAGGATGGTTTGTGGTTTCTCGTTTCATTCCGGCGGAGAGGGACAAGAGGCGTTAGGCAGCTGAAGCAGAGTTTGTCGTGTTGATCATCGCCCTGGGGAGCGGTAAGTTGGAGTGATAAGGGACGGCACGTGGAGCAGTTGACGGCCGTATTGGATCAAGAGGCGGTTGATGGTTGGAAAAAAGAAGCGATACAAAGGCTGAGATTACGAATCCGTAGAATGTGAATTCCTCAGCAAGCAGGACGAAACGTTGTCTCCACAGAGGGTTTTTCGTTTTTCCTTGGCATATTTTTACTTGAGTCTTGAATATTTTCCGTCAAAGCATTACCTCGTCTCTCCACATGATGATAGCAGCCCTACCTTAGCTTGAAACCATCATCAAGGTAGCCCGGAGCGCGCGGAGTCGGTCAACCAACCGCCCATATCGTCATTGAAGACCGGGCATCACAGCCATAGAACCCGTGAAAGATCTAGAAAGGGTCCGGTGCATACAAAAAGTGCTGGTTCATGAAGTCCCTGCAATTAGACCGGGTGAGTACTCTAGGCTAACTGGTCAGTTGGTCGTCCGGGCGTCCTCCTGAGGCTCTCGTTTGTCTCATTGCTTGACAGTGTGACTCTCAACAAACCTCATGCTCTTTGTCTCTTGTTGGTAGCACTGAATGCCCAGGGCCGTCCCGCAGGTACTTCCATGCCAGCTGTACAGACTCGACGCACGAGGAAAGGTATAGATCCGGAGCTATTCGCCATAAATTGCTCCACATGGTACCTGCCAAAGCCTTCCCGCAGGTTGCGAGACTGACAAGGTACTTAAAAGCGGGCACTGGGCGCCGACGACACAAAGAACCCGCCGCAAATCCTCCTGCAGAGCGCCGCAAGATCCACCGACCTCCCTGCGAGTTGCGTCTCATCGGGTACCTTTGTTCTTCGTCCCTTGATTCTTCTGATATCATTAGCGAACGCCATCCAGGATTCCCACTTTTTGGTGATTGGGATGGGACGGGAAAGAGAAGATCAGCCCTGGCAAAGTCCTAGTCTACTTGACTCGCTGGGATAACAAAACGGTTTCGGAACCCTTCAATCTTATCTTCTTAGTAGCCCTTGACCACTTCTCCTCTCTTCCTCACCAATTTCTTTATCTCTTGTGGGAGCTTCTCTTTGTCTCTTGTACCTCATCTCCCCCTTCCATACAATCCCAGTCGTCGTTTGCTCTCTCGTGCCCGACTCCGCGGCCTCTTTTGATACAAAGTTACTGCACTTCGCCGTCCATTCTGCACGACACCGACCGACTGCCCCTCATTGCAAATCATCAGCCTCCGACTGCCGCCACCCTCCAGCTTCATTCCTGTCTGCTCGACTCCTGATCGCTCGGGACTCTCTTTATACATGCAACGACGCTGGCGCTTGCTCCACGACTCGGGCTGTTTAATCAGCCAGGCGACACCTCACTCTCCGAGAGACCAGAGACTCAAGCCTCAGACACCGACAAACGACGACATCATGGCCAGCTTCGCCAGATCCATCAAGTCTCCGTACCTGTCGCCCCGGCTGCGACCCTCGATGCCGGGACGCACCTTGTCCACCAACTCCGAGCTTTCCATCAACGCCTCCTCGCCTAACAGCCCGCGATCCGACGACCTCGGCGACCTGGTTCTGTCCGGACGCAACACCCCGATGATTTCTCACCCGAGATCAGGCCTTGGACGAGACGGATATCTCGACGGAGACGATCTCAGCTCTCACAGCTACCGATTTCAAGGTGCGTGTTGAACTGCTGAAATGATGATCGCGCATGTCCTTCTTTGGCCATCGTCCAGCCCATGATTGCCCTTTTACCCCACCTCTCTCCATTGATCTCCCTTCACCTGCTCTCAAGTGAGTGTCTTCAACATCCCCTGTGTGGTTATCGGGACTACCTCTGAGCGACAATCCCGAAGGCGGA
Organism: Fusarium cyanostomum; assembly: GCA_014824385.1. NCBI lineage: Eukaryota > Fungi > Ascomycota > Sordariomycetes > Hypocreales > Nectriaceae > Fusarium > Fusarium cyanostomum. The sequence continues at coordinate 22,073 of JABCKW010000345.1, read as the reverse complement.
CAAAGCTGGCCCAACCCACCGGCGTCGTCTGAAAACCTCCGAAGCGAGACACGGGCCCCAATTCTCCACCAAGTGGTTCAACGCCACAGAAGCACACAAGCACACAAAGCCCCTCAAAGAACCCAAGAACCCCTTGCCACATGGCACAAACTGCACACTGTACACCATCACCATCTCACCACCAATGCAACCTGTGCGAAGACGGGGTTTTTTGAGGAGAATGATGGAGCTATCACCACGCATCAGTCCCACGCTGCGATGCATCCACATGTCTGTCAACGCAACCTCAGGTCTCGGAGCGACCAATGGTGCATCCAATAAAAAATGACCGGCGCAAGCGCGGGGGCGGGATGAGGTCTCGGGAGGTTCCCGCACCCCCATTGTCCAGATGCCCATCCCCATTCTTCCATCCCCAAACCCTCTACCCAATGGCCCTCGCTTGGACAGTCTTCAGCGTTATCTTCTCTTTTTTTTTTTGTCTCCCATATCATCGCTCATCTTTTTTCCCCCTCTTCTCATTACACATTTCCCAACCTCATTCGGACCGCGTCTCCCGGTCAACTTTGTCCGGGCGAATTGTTGCGCATGCCGCTATTTATGCCTCTCCCCCACATTCAACTCCCAGCCATCGCGGGGTAGCGGCCCCGTCTTCCCGGGGCCGGCCGTTTAAGTGACGCCGGCGCTGCTGCTGCCATGGGTTTTGGTCTTGGCTCTGCCCTGTTAAGCCTGTCCTACCCATGATATATATGCCTCATTTTCCTGTTTACGCTCTCTACCATCGGACCTTCTTGATCGGCCCATTATCAATTCTCTTTGCCCAAGTTCTTGTACTTACATACGTCCTCCTATCAGATGATAATGATCGATCTGCCCCTGGCACGCCGTCTGGTTCCTCTACTCCACGCAGTCGCAGCCGTGCTCAACCCATAGCCATCGAGCTACCTCAACTGAAGCGCTTCAGTACTGCTCCTGCACGCACCCCACCTGAGCCTTTGTCGGCGCGAGGAGATCTGCCTGGGTAAGACGATATCCCCTTCTAGCCGACCTACTGCCATCGACTAAATGAATCCAGAGGATATTTTCCGCTTCACGAGGACCCCAATAGCCGGGTACACCGTCCACACCCCTTTCAGCATCACGCAGACGCAAGAATGAGCCGTCTCATCTCAGAATCTGGGCCAGTTTACGCCGACCGCCCTACTTCACACCCTGCCCAGACTGCAACCATGGTCCAGTCCAACACGCCAGTCGCCTCTTACCTCGCTCCAGGATTCCACGATAGCCCGCTGCCCATGGGCAAGTACTATCCTTCCAACTACGAGAACAGGACCGGCAGCCAAACGAACCTGCGTCCCACTTTGACGGGGACCCTTTCGTCCAACATTGGTCCCGATTCCCACGCAGTTCCCCGTGCGACTAGCCAGTCGACCCCCGAGACCGAACTCCGTCGCAAGTTGCAACAATACCAACGCGACATGATTGCTCAAGCCAGCATGGCGGCCAACGAGCTTCTAAGCAGCTCTGCCAAGTCTGGCAACAAGCTAAGCAGTGGTCTTTCACTCAATTCTCTTCCTCTCCGCGACTCGCGATTTTCTACGCCCGGTTCTCACAGGCCCCGTTCGCCGAGACTGGTTCCTCTTGGCAGCCCAGGACCGGTTACTCCGATGGACCTTGAATCTTTCGGTGGTGGTGATTATCTGAGTCGCTAAGGGGCTAAAGTATCCGGGAGGTGTCTTTTGTAAACACCTCACAATGGGTTGCCAGCAGCAACAAGACTGATTCAGGATTTATGGAAGACTGTTAGAGCAGAAACAGACAAGGAACAGATTGAGGATGGTCTTTATAAAGGACGTCTGGGTTTGGCTTTACTGCATACATGGCGTTGGTTGGAAGCGAATCCTAGGTAGTGGCTTGACTTGACAGACTGGGCGGCATTGAGCGTTTCATTTAGCTACATCTGGTGCAATTGCGTAACGTACACGTGTTGTGAAGACATGATACCCATAGAATATAAATAAATTCGTAAGGACTTTTTGCTACGTCCCCTTATACTTACTCAGTCACTAGCTTGAAGCGGTTGCCTGTGCATGTTCACCATGTCCTCCCAGAGACAATCCCTTAGAGTACTAGGTGGGTTGTACCAAACGTTGTACGTAGAACTAGCCGACACAAGTATGAGTAAAGTCTTATCGAAAGATCCCTCGGGCCATGTTTGCTTTATTTTGGTATAAGGTCTTGTAGACTGTAAATGTGCAATAATCAGGACGTTCTTTGCCAATCTCCTTTGCTGTACAGTTCGTTGCTCAATGACAACTAATTATCGTCCACAATCTTTTCACCTCAGCCTCACAGAAACTGGTACAAATCGCGCCGTGAAACATCATTACAACATCCTCCAACATATAAATACTAAAGAAAATACCGAAACTACAGTAACATGACCAAACTTCATAAGATATGGACTTGTCCAGGGTATTTCCATATGCTCTTAGGCAGAAGGGCTCCTTAAAGTGGGGTGAGGACGACCACGTGATCTGGCGTCGCGTTTGAGAGCTTCAACTGTTCCCAACGCGTTTCGCTCTTGAACATCCTGTATTAGTGGCCACTCAATCGACACTCGAAGCTTGCCCTCGTTGTGTTTCAAACAGACCAAGTTTTCCCCTGCTTCCGAAATGCTACACGCCCTTTTACTTGATGGATTCCCGTCATGACCAGCTCTTCGTCACGTGTCATGGCTTCCACCTCTCTGCCTACGTCTGCCACTGTGCTCGACTTTATTTGCCTTTTCACCCACGATCTGAAACGGAAGCAGAAGAGATGGCAAGATGGGGTCCTCAAGTACCACACCTTCAACAAACGTATCATGGTCTACGATGACCGCAGCCACTTCATCGGAGATGCCCACTGGCACGAAGCAGGCGACCTGGAACCAGGCGATGAGTTCGAGTTGGATCGTGGAGCCGCTATTGTCCAGGTTTCGGACTGCACCGGCCAGCGGGAACAGGATTTGACGGAATTGCTGGACAAACGAGCAAAGGATGTCGAAAGACGGCGTGTGAATGCTGGTGCCCGAACGCCAGGGTCAACCACCGGATCGACTCACACCCCAAGGAACGATCAGTCTGCCCACTTTCAGCTCCGTCATCGTCCACTCACAGATCTTGTTGGAGGGTCTTCCAGGATAGGAAGAGCAGTCATCTCTCCCCACTCTCCCTACGAAGCGCGCAGGATGGCCATGGGCCCCGGCGAGCAACAGAAATCTCCTTCTGAGGATGCACGGCCTTCCAAGAGAAGGAAGCGTGAGGCATCTCCTCCGAGCAAAATGGGACATGCTCGAAGCCTTTTCGGAACAGCCTTGACTTTGACGCCTTTCAGTTCGACTCCCGCGGCTCGGAGTCAGGCGTTGCGAGACAGGACGAATGTGGTTCCCAAGACCACCTCAAACTCTGCTCGTGCCGGCCCATCAGGCGTACCAGACAGTGCTGACAGAAGCTCGAAGTCGCCATCGCCTTCTGATAGCCCAGAGAAAGCCGACACCGCCCCCATTCCCCGCCAGACAGTCCCCCGCCGCGCGCTTCCGCAAAGAGCATCTCTCAGGGAGCTACTTGCTGGGAACGAGCAGAACTTCAATCTCGACAGACCACGGCTGAAGGACGGCAACCCTCAAGGCCATAGGGGCTCGGGGCAACCATCGAGGTCCCGTCCGTCACTACAAAAAGATGCAGTGGCATTTGCCCCGACCCCAAAGCCCGCACAGTCAAAGGACAATGAGAACCCAACTCTCGACTGCTCCCGAGATAATGAGCGTGATCAGCGAAAGGACTTAAGGCAACCGTCACGGTCTCGCTCGTCGCCACCAAAAGATGCAACGGTTTCTGGTCCAGATCAAGAAACCGCACAAACAGGCAATGACGAGGCGTTTCTCAGTTGGCTTGAACAGAGCGGGGATAACTCGTCAAGTCACAAGGCCTCGGCGCAATCATCAAGGTCCCGCCCGTCACTCCCGGGTGTTTCTGCACAAGATACTGCCCATCCAGTTCAAGAACTAGCCCAAGAAGCAGCCCAGGTTGACGAAGATCAAGGAGCAGCCGCACTCTCCACAACCGTTCAGAGACGAGTCCAAAGCACCACCTCAAAGTCGTTGACGAAAGATCAGGCGAGTCGTGCCTCGAAAATTTTGGCCACCAAACGAGCTTTGAACGCAGACACGGCCGCAGCCTCGCGTACTGAGGCGGATGATCTTCCTCGGCCAGCCAAACAACCAAGAACAGAACTTCGGATTAGATCGAGACAACGACGAGGGTTGCTAATGATGTCTCTAATACAAGACCGAAGCTATCCTACAAAAAATCTCGTTCGTTCTGCAACGAACACGGCTAATGAAGTGCAGAGCACCCCGGAAATGGATCCTCCTTTACCCTCTGCTTCCGAAGAGCCTAATGTCGCACACAGCCGTGTCATGCACCGGAATCTATCAGGCAGCTTGACCAAGCGGCGAGACTCGACTTCTTCAAGCGCATCGCATGTCAGCATTTCGGACTCTGACGACTCAGCAAGCGGTAACCACTACACGGTTGCAGCAGCGCCCAGTTTAGACAAGGCTCTGGACACCTCACATCAAGCTCAAGATGAGGCCATAGACAATGATGATGGTGCCTCAGTTAGCAGCATGCTCGAGGAGGACGCTTCGATAGCCCCTCCGCGGCGACGAGCGAATCCTGGTCGTCGCAGTAGGCCAAAACCAGTCCAATCCGTGCTCAGCGATGACGAAGAGGAGTCTATAGTGGTTGACTTCCCGCCTCAACCACCTGATGCGAAGGAGGACCTTTTGGCCGATACTGACCCCGATCAAGAGCCTGATCCCAAGCTCAGTTCTGGTCCCCGAATCACAAAGATGGCGCGAAAAAGTGTCAAGAGCAGAGAAATCATTGGATTTGTTATGCCTACCGATGACTTCCCAGCAGCCGCTTTCGCGACGATGTCTGTTGGCAACTTTGGGCATACAGAGGTGGAAAAGACGGGCAATGCTGATGTGACACACAAGTCGCACGCGGACGGGGCACAACAGTCGGCAATCCAATCAGCAAGCATCAAACCCGTGGCGCAGCGGCCTGAATCACAACGCAGAGTGAGCGACAAGTCACAAGGCAGGCAACCACCGTGCCTCATCAATCCTGCGAGCCGGGGCAAAAGAGCTGCCAGAAAAGAGGATGCGGCTGGCCTACCGCCCCGGCCCATGGTTCAATTAGAACCTGCGATCCCCTCCCACATCGCCCCTGTCGCGCCTACAAAGCAGGTGCCTTCTGGAAACAGTGGAGCTCAGTCAGCGCTACCGGGATTTACTAGGGCGAACGGTGGTGCTTGGAGCAGACATGCGGAGGACTTGCTGGGCATGACGAGACCATCCAGAGCGACATCACGACGATAGTCTTGCCTCGACAGTTAGCCGACTTCCCATTCTCTGGCATGGTTCGGATCCAATGGCATCTTGGACAATTCTCAATCAATCACTCCCCGGTTGAAGAACTCGGCTTGTACACTAGTCGTCGCCATTCCTTGTGCTCACTGTCAAACGGGCGTGGCGGGGCGAGCAGCCCTATCAGGCTGTGGTTACGATGGTTCGCGAACCGTATGCGTGAAGCGCTGTCATCATGGCCTTGAGGCTCTGAAAGCCTTATCGCCAAGATGCGTACACCTGAGACACCCTGCCTGATGGTTTCCGAGCAGCCGAGCTTTAAGAGAAATATCTCCTCATCGTTTGTCTTGAGCTCCATTCTCACCTTGATGCTATTGCTAATCTGGCGGCTTTGCTCTCACCCACGGCGTTTCCCTGAACGAACATCTCCATCGATTTAAAGAGATATGACTCCTTGGGAAATTCTAGACAGCAGCGAAGTGATTTGCAATCCCTGTCGTCAACCTATGCTAGGATTGTACGGGGTAGGGTCGTACGGGGCGGACGAAGCCTCTAGGACTCTTGGCCCCTCCATCCTCATCAAACCCCAGAGGACTGAGGAGCTGCAAAGGCTATATGACCGCTGGCGAGAGTTGGAGGACTGTCAGAATTTTGAGCACCATCTGCGACTTGACGACAGTGAGGATCATTTGCAACCTGAAGGATCATCCCAAGGAGCCAGCGACAGATCCCCGTCTGTTACATCTGGCCATTCAGGAACTGAAGAATCGGAACGTCCCAATCTCGTAAAGAAGCCTCGCCGCCGCGGCCCTCTATCGAAAACCAAGAGGGAGAAGACGGCTTTCATTCGACGACTTGGTGCGTGCCCACCCTGTCGCTCTCGAAAAGTTGGGGTACGTCGTCAAGTATCGCTCACCGAGAGGTCTTACTCAAGCTCATCCATAGTGCAAACATTGGGATCTACGTGAATTCGAGGATTCTTACCAATTGTCGAAGAAGCGTGGAAAGTCGCCGAGGGCTGGGAAGACACCACGGGAGTGCGCTTATGATGAGACAGGCGTTTGCTTGCAACCTTCTGATCTGTTGGGCCTGGCACCTGCGGATACATCAATTGCACGAGGCCCCAAGGCAGACCTTGATCTTGCGAGCTTGCCGCCGTCTCTATCAATAGACATTCTGATGTCCCCGGCCCTTGTTCCGCTTCTCCCACAACACTGCCCCGGCCTGGACAACGCCATCGTGGGTGCGGATGGCTTTGGCAAATCGCAATTAATGCGCAGCATGTCTCTTATGGCCATCGGAAGGGATTTGACTTGCACGGCTGCCAAGACAACGACATGGCAATGCCAATTCTGGGATGGCCAACAGCCCGGGGCCATGCATGTCACGACAAAGCCCTGTACAAAACGGTTCGCAACGCCGACAGAATTAACAGATCATTTCTTCAAGACACACCAACCCGTGGAACTCTACGATCCCCCAATATGGTTCAAGTGTAAGCAATGCATTCAATGGAACAGTGAACGTCGATTCTGTCGCGAATGCGGAGATGTGGATAGCGAACACCAAGAGCAGTGGATCTACGGGTATGGTGTCTGTCAGTCGCCGGTATAGTCACAGCGATGCAAACCTATCTGGGTTTGTCAATGCAGGCTTCGCGGAGTAGGACCGATGGCGGACGGCGTTCGGCGAGAGACTGATGGGCTCCAACTTCTTGGGAAGAACAGAGGTGGGCCTAGCGCAGGGCGCTTCGGTATGTTGTGCTTCCTGATCGAAGCCCAAAAGAGCGTACTCATAATGAGTAAAATCTCAAGATGGTGTTGAGCCCCCACAGTGCCCCATGGGTCGTTCTCCGGCATGGTTCATCACCGGCTGATGTTGGGGGTTTGGAGTTGTGAAGAGGCGTTTGATGGATGGCAGCGGCGTGTGGATCCTGGGAATAGACCCATTACTAGGTTGCTTGGTAATGCCCAACGGCGTGCGTCTGGGCATCGATGTTGTTAGTCCCCCACTGAATATATAAGTGGTTTGATGCCCCGTCTCATTTCCTCGCGGTCGTGGACGAGTTCCTGGTGGTTCAAAATGCAGCCCACAACATCTGCTACGAGCTTCCAAACCAGGGATAGCCCGGATCTGTTTGCCTCGGGACGATCTACGACCTGACTTGTACTAAAGTTCGACGAGGGTACAGCTGGATTGGCCATGCCGCACTTCCTTTGAGTTTCCTCGCATGCAGGTTCACGCATATTGTCAGAGTAAGGAAATGTAGAGCACTGCGACACGTATGCTGGGGGCACTCCAATGCATTCTTTCCAAGCTGAGCCATGTTGCGGCCTCCGACGGGAGTCATGACGTATCGGGAATGGCGCACAGAGGTCGAACGATGCTCAAACCTGGGGTTGCCAAAGTTGAGTCATCCTCGCATGCAGGATTCCTCGCATTGCCCAATAGGCGTGTTGATTCCTCGCCGAAGTCAGAGCTCGGATGGTGCAGGCGGTGGGTCTAGAAAGCCAATGGGCGTTTTCGATGAGGCAGATCCGGAGGCGAGCGAGCAAAGCCATTGGCCAGGCCCGGTCACTCTGCCTTGCGACGCTATGCCTGATCGGGCACGCCGAAAGACTCAATCTCCTCCACCTGCTGCGCCCATGTTTCCAGCGAATCCGCGGCCAAGTGCGGCTTCAACCTGGCAGTGAAATACCGTCCACGACGCCCTCCCCGCGGCCTCAGGCGTTTCCTCCTACTCTCCTTCCTCTCGCTACTACTCTTATCACGACTCGTGCTTTGTATTCCAAGGCTTATTCACGCCTTTCGCCCTTAGTTATCCTCTTGGACAAGGAGATATTGTGCCAAGCTGGCGACAAGTCACGTTCGTCAAGGGTTCGCCTATCTGTACTCCCGGCCCGCGTTGCCGCTCAAAGATCCCACGCATTTCTATTGCTGGCCGTCACGCCGAATATCGAAAACACCATAGTTAGGTTGTACGCCTCACGCCTCACCAACAGTACAGCACACGTCACGTGAGAGTAAGCAGGTCGGCGTAAGCCATCCCTCCGACCTCGTTGCACGTATGTGTGTCGTTGGCCTAACAAAGTCGCATTCAGTAGCCCATCGACTTCACCACTTTCAACTCTCTGAAGCACAGGATTTGGAGCGCACCGCAGCTCCGATAACCCGTCTTCCTCACAAAATCCCGCCCTATCAAGTCGAGACGTACGTAAACGTCAAGCTTATCATGGCCAATTCCCACACCTCGGCCACTCTTCCCCAGGGCTTCTCCGTCTTCCAGCCTACCCTTGGCGCCCAGCTCCAGTTCTTCCCTGCTGCTGGAACTCGCGAGCTCGATGAGCTAGTCAACGCCTACATCCCTGGACCTGCCTCGGCCCAGGAGAAGCGTGCCGCCGTCTCCCTCGACTTCTTCGAGTACACCCACCTGACTGGGCAAACCTTCAAGTTCTACCCCGTCTACGCCATGGCCACTCCCGTCGAGTCTCCTGCTACCGCTAGCCCTCTGCAGGACTCCGGCTACGGTTCTTCCTTCAACCCCAGCCCGATCATGTCCAACTGGGACTGGACCCAGGTCAACGCCGCTGCCTCCTCGCGTCGCCAGTCTCCCAAGACTACTCCCTCGCGGCAACAGACCGCCGACTTCTCCAACATCCCTGGCATGAAGATTATGACCAAGGATGGCCGTGATGTGACCAACTCTGCCTCCCGAGGATCCAAGACCAAGGAGCAGCGAGACCACGCCCACCTCATGCGAATCATCAAGGCTTGCGACAGTTGCCGGCAGAAGAAGATCCGCTGCGACCCCAGCCACAAGAAGCGCGGTGTCGCCTCCAGCCAGGCTCAGCCTGCCAAGGTCGCCAAGAAGGCAAAGGCAGTAGCTGCGGGGCCTCGAATTGCTCCTGTCGTGGCTCAGGATGATTTTGCCGCCTCGTTATCTTTCCCTGAGCAGACCTTTTCAACAACAGAACTCGACAGCCTGACTGCCTCGCAGCCAGCTGGAAACGAGCTTTGGGAGGAGTTCATCCAGTATCCTCCTATGGGAGACAACTACGACTTCTTCCATGATCCCGAGGGCTACCTCTCTCCTCAATCCTCCTCATCCCAGTCGGCGTACTCTACTAAGCCTGTCACGCCGACATCACAGCAAGATCTGTTCGGACCCTACAACACGGGCAGTGCAGAGGCGGACGTTTCCTCGGCGATCTTGCCATTTAACCAGACCGAATCGATTCACAACTATGCGGATTTCAACCTATACTCTCCCGAGTCATCCTTCTCAGAAGATGATCGCATGGTCCCGGTTGAGCATTCCAAGCAGCTGGTTAGTCAGTCTTGGTCACCAGTACCGAACCCAATACCACCACATGAGCCCTCGCCTGGCCCAGACAGTCGTGGCGGCGAACTGACTGGCGACCTTCTCGGATCGCAATATGCGCCAACTTGGCCCACGCCCCAGCATCTCTTTAGTGACGCAGACTTTGGCCTAGACGCGACATATCGCGATCCTGGAACTGGCCTAGAGTTATACTCCAGTCCGCCATCATCGAGCTTGAGTTCATATGTTCTGAGTCGCGGCTCGAGCTCACTTGAGGAGACACCGACCTCATCGGTCTATATATCCGACCTTCAATCTTCTGCCGGCAGCATACCTGCGGGAAACAACGTACGTGTCTCAATGGTTATTATTGTTCTCGTGGGACAGCGACTAATTTGTAAAAAGGTGACAATCAGTCACAATAGGATTGTCGATTCCGAGGGAGGAACTCTGCAGAGCGTATGTACAGAGGTGCCATTTTGCAAACTACGGCGACTAACTTCTCGGAAGGTATCAACATTTGCGAATGTCGAACGACCTAGGAGGCCTGGCACGAATGCCCTAGAACAGAGCGATACTAATCGCTATGATCGCGTATGTTCACAAGTTATCTTGGGGATGATACAGCTGCTAACTCTTGTCAAGGCGATCGTTGATTGCAACGATTCACACACGACGCTCTCGAGTGTCCAACAACAATCGCCAGTCATGGCAACTCAACTGCCTGCTGGCAACGACGGAGTGATTGCCAACGCAAACACGAATGCGACTGCAGCGTATGTGGCGTCGTCGACTACGTCTTCCCTGCTCTCTTCGAGCCAGCCATCCTCTGTTGTTTCTTCCTCATCTGTTTACAGTGGTGAGGATACCACGACCTTGACTCGCAGCGACTCGTCTCGTGTTCGCGGCAGCTCTTGTTGTGACAATGTGACAACACATGCCGTCGGCAGTTTGACTAGGCATGTCTTGCCTGACCATCAAGATCATCAATGCGTTGTCAATGGCAGCGAGATGAATTCTACTCTGAACTCTGGCTCTCCTGATCAGTACAGGAGGCGCGATGTTCTGGAGCTAGCGTCATCCACACTTGCTGTCCTCGAAAGCGAGACAACAACCGCTTCCGCCCTGGCACAACCGCATTCTCAGACTCTCCATGCCCGATCTACGGCGGAGGGAGATGACATATCTCAGCTTCCTTCCGCGCTCGGCGCTATTGCTCCTGTGGCATTTGGTCTGGCATCCCTTTTCTGCCAGTCAAGCTCGGGAATGATTGCGCCAATCGTCATGATGTTGGTCGCCTTTACTGCTTGGTCCTATGTTTCATCTGGACAATCTGTCACCAATGACGGATCTTTCGGAAGAAGGACGCTTTCTCCTCGAGGAGAAGGCCAGTATTCATCCAAGGCGAATCCTTTCATGACAAGCATCCGAGGAAAGATGGAGAATCTTCAGAGCAAGGCATTAAGCGGCACGAAGTCGGTCGGTCGCATGGTCTCGCAACGGCGGAGCTTTATTGTAGTATAGAGACGAATCCTTGTCGCAGGCTAGACAGGTTGGAAGGGTTTGGGGAGATCACGGTGGAGGTGGTTGTGCAGCGCATGGCTCAGGGTACCCCAGGGTCTCGTGGTAGACGGGACTGGACTCTTTTTTCTTTGTTTAATTTGCATTGTAGCATAGAGAGCGAACGACTGCACGTTGGGCGCTGGTCTTTGACAGGGAACGGCTGTTGCAAAAGAGCGAGCATCGAGCCCAGAAGCAATTGAACCGGCCTCCAAGGCCGTGTATTATTTAAACTTGCTGTCGCCATGACACGGATTATGTTTATGTGATAGGTATCGTGCTGTTCCAGAGGTCGCGTTGCGTTGCCGTCTGCACTGAGCTGATCCTCCTGGAGTCTTGGGCTTGTCCACGATGCTGCTAGCGACTGCGAGACCTGCTGGTGTTGCGGTACTTGGCTGATACAAGCGTCCTGTGATCATGTGATTACCGTTTGGCCCTCCGTGTTAAGAAACCGGGGCGCGTCACCGTTGCAGACGGTGGGCCAGAGGCGGCTTAGCGCCAAAAGACAAACAGACTTGAAATCTTCATTCATGTCAAAGTAGGACATGAGCATCTTCCACTCTTTTGTAAATCTTTGGACAATTTAATTACTCCTACACGATCATCGATACCCGGGCTTTAGACCAAGTCTTTTTACTTTCGGTTTCACTCGCTATCGGGGCCATTAGTCCTGGTCACCAGCATTTGTCGGCGTTTGTGCGGGTGGTAAGCCAATTTTGCTTCAGCGTGGACAAGAAACGACAGGTCGCATCATCAATATCATTTGATCTGTGTCTATCAGAGTGCTGGTGCTTCATTTCTTGGGCTGTAGGAGGCTTCTTTTTGGGAGTAAGAAGCTCCAGCACAGCGTTTGCGTGCTCCGAGTCTGTCGCGTGCTCCGAGTCTGTCGCGTGGTGGCTCAGCCTTTGCGACGAGTGATGAGTTGAGAAGGATAGATACCGCGAAAGGTCTCGTTCGGTCTGACCTCACTCATTTGTTCTGAAGCAAGCGCTTATTGGATTGGCATTGTTCTCGACAAGCGCTGGCTATACGACAAAGGCACGTGCTTCTCGGGCGCAGGTGAAAGGCATTGAGGAGCGCCTTGTTGAGAGGAGCAAAACGAGGCATATTTAAAGGCAGAGATAAAGAAAGGAGAGCGAAACTTTTGTGTGGAAGACGGAGACAGAAAGAGGGGATAGATCCAGAGGCAACAGGCGCGAGTGGACTCTTGCTGCTCTGGAAGAGGTGGGAGGATTCAGTGAGAGGACTGAGTTGAAGGGCCGAACAAAGGCATATTCGGGTCTCAACCAAGGATCAAACGGATCAAACGGGCCGTTTTCATGATGGGAGTGCTCAAGTCACTTGGTCTTTCACCGGCCAAGAAGGCAGGCGCAAGGGCCTTTCGCCGTCTCTTTGGCCGGGTGTTGCCAGCTGCCGAAAGTGACAGTGCCTCCTCTGGCACCAACGAAAGCAACAACAGCCAGCAGGATCTTAGTAGAGAAAGCATTCGCAATAACAATCATCAGAAAACGAGTCACGACAGCCACGATAACCCATCGTCATCAACAAAACCCTCCGACGACCACTATCCTTCGAATCCCACTACCAAGGACACGCCCGCTACGACCGAGGCCATGGCATCTCCTCAGAAGCAACGGCTTAACCCGAATCGCGGCCTCAACAAAGAGAACCAGCCGCCTAGCGCAGCCGCCTTGTCCGAATCGCTCGCTCGCCTGAGCCTCAACAGAGACAATGTCGTTACGACTCCTCCTCCTCAGCCTGACGTTCCTGCGGCCCCTATCTTCACGGATCCTGCTGTGATAGCTGAGCGGGCGATGCACCTGCAGTTCATCGAGGAGGCACTTAACATGGTGAGGCCGATTTGGATATTCCAAGGCACCTGCTTCCCGCCCACCTCGTCTTCGTTGGACGTAGAGTCCTTTGCCGCTCATTCCCACAGTCCTCATGTCCATTGACTTACTAACTTTGTGCTATCGTAGGCTCGGCTTGCTCTCAGAACCAACGAGACTCCCGTCGGCTGCGTTCTTGTCCACGATGGAAAGGTTATCGCCAGAGGCATGAACGCGACCAACGTCACTCGGAACGGCACCCGACATGCCGAGTTCATGGCCTTGGGCGCTTTGCTGTCTTACCCACCCAAAGATGGACCCAGGACCACATACCTGAAGCCCAAGGCCGCCATCACTTCAGCTGCAGCTTCCGATGCCTCTTCTGTTGACTCGGCACCTCCCGATGAGGGAAACGAGGACGGCTCCAAGGGACATCTCTACCCCTACGGTCAAAAGTGTCATCCTGATGCTCGAGTCGATCGGTCTATCATCCGCGAGAGCATTCTCTACGTCACCGTCGAGCCGTGCGTCATGTGCGCGTCTCTCCTGCGGCAGCTTGGCATCAAGAAGGTCTACTTTGGTGCTGTCAATGACAAGTTCGGTGGCACTGGCGGCGTCTTCAGCATCCATGCCAACTCTCTTCCTGTCAGCGCCGACGGACAGACGGCAAGCGCTCATCCCACGCCAAAGCCGGCACAGCTCCCAGATGGCAGTGGTACCCTGGGCGTCTCGTATCCTCCCGGTGGAGGCGATGGAGGAAACGTCGAGTCTGGCTATGAGATCGAGGGCGGATGGGGTCGCGACGACGCAGTCGCTCTGCTGAGACGGTTTTACGTCCAGGAGAACGGACGAGGTAAGCTACTGCGTTGTGTTCACGGTTTGCTTGAGCCGACACTAACTTGATATAGCTCCTGTACCTCGCAAGAAGGAAGGACGCGCAGCTCGTTTGGCCGCCATGCTGGAGGGAAACGACGAAGAGACCCCGACACCGGATGCTGGCACGCCTCTGCCTGATGTCGAATCCGCCGACCTACCAACCTCGACGGAGGCTTTGACGGAGGCTTTGACAGAGGCTTTGACAGATACTTTGAAGGAGGATCCGACTCCCCTGGCGGACCGCACCGAGGCTTAGCGGAACTCGGGCGTAAGATCAGCTGTACCACTGGGCCACCGGCGCGCGAAGAGCAACGTGGATGTCACGAAAGGCCCAGAAATAACTGAGGCATGTTGAAGTTCCCTGGGGACTTTTGCCTCCATGGTACATCCTCAACTGCCATGAGTGCGTGTCTTTTGCAGCCCGAGCTGCTGGCGATGCTTGAACACCTTGAAGACATCAGACTCAACCGTTTCACGGACCCTTGGGCAGCTGTGCAATGTCCGGCCGTGCTATCATTGAACAGAAGGTGAAGAGTTTTGATCCCATCACACGGCTCTCAGCTTGATGCCGAGTTGATAGCACGGGTTTTGCACCGGCTGGCACCGCAGATGAGGCTTGGTTTGACATCGTCACCGAGAGGGCAGGCAAGTGGTATTCTCTACTAGAAACGGTCATGTGTGACCATGGACTTCTTTTCAGATCCTTTTTCATGTATGTTTTTATGGAACAGGGCATCTCGATTGCTGTCATTGTTGATTATCTGGTACACTGCACTGCTGGAGGCTTGGGCTCTGAGTACGATGTCCACACGGGGTCTGGCAAGCATTAGAGAAAGGCATCACATGCCTTGTAAGTCACTAATGCATACCATTGGAGAATAAATTGTTATCTCCTGGTACGTTTCCTGAATTCTGGGACGTGTAAGAAACCTGTTGAGGCAAAAGGATAGGCGAACTGGGGTGTTGCCGATAGAGTTACGCAGTCTAAGAAAGATAGCCTACCTATAGGCCTAAGGCTATTAGTAACTTTATTTCCTCTTGATTTATTATTTAATAATATTACCTATAGATTATAATTAAGACTTATAAAATATTAATAAGAAATTATTAAACATATTTAATCTTTAGTACTATTCTCTTATTTCTTTAGTTAAGAAAACACTTTTATTACTGATTGTCAAACTGATTAAGTTTACTCTATGCTATGGTTTTCTTGGACCACGTGGGAGGCAAAGTACCTACCTAGGTGTAGAACCAATGTGGACGATCTGGCCCTCACCGCCACGACTGGACTCTTTCTTTACACCTTGATTCACATCTACTATCGCTAGAGAAGGTCCCCTGACGTTGGTCTAACCATTCGTTTTCTTTCTGAGCCGGGTCGGGGTCAATTTAATCCGCTCCGAGCAGTTGAAGTATGGCCAATTTTGCGCCCATCACAAGGTTATCCTTTACCCAGTTACACTTATTGATATATGGATGACCACCATGTCAGACTCGCAGGATGCCCGCTCTGCGGACTCATTTATTCAGCTGGACAAGGGAAAGAAATACTGGGAAGGAATTGCTCCTGATGTGGCCGGCATGCTGGGTGGCGTGCCGGCCATTATGCCGTCCGTCTCCAGGGTCGACCTCCAGGGCTCACGAACTTTCCTAGCGAGACTGGGCATCGGCATCAAGAACGGCCGGAGAATGGTTCCCAGAGCACTGGAAGGGGGAGCAGGGTATGTTATGTTGTGATCTCTGCAGGGCAATTACCGTAGTAGCAAAGGGAGCAAGGCGACGGCTAACGCATGTGTTTCATGGTGTATAGGATCGGTAGAATCACCAAAGGGCTTCTCCTCGAAGTAGCCGAGCAGGTAGACATCATCGAGCCCGTGGCCAAGTTTACAGCCGCCCTCCGAGACACCCCCCGCGTGGGAGAGATATTCAACGTCGGTCTCGAGGAGTGGCAGCCGGCCGAGGGAGTCCTGTATGACCTGATCTGGACGCAGTGGTGCGTTGGGCATCTCACCGACGAGCTCCTGGTGCGGTATCTTGGGCAGTGCAAGGCCGTGTTAGATCCAGACGGGGTCATCGTTATCAAGGAGAGCCTGAGCACATGGGGCAGGGACAAGTTTGACGAGCTTGATCACAGTGTCACAAGGTGAGTTTGTCTGAGCACGGGTAGGGCTGTGGGCAGAGCTGACTCGACGACAGGGAGGACCAGAAGTTCCGGCGGCTGTTCGGCCAAGCTGGCCTGACACTTGTAAGGACGGATATTCAGCGAGGGTTTCCTGTAGTCAATAACCGGCAGCTGCTGCCTCTGAGGATGTACGCGCTGAAGCCGGAGGAAGCATCCTAATACTACTCGCTCTCCAGCTGCTCCTTGAACCCCGCACAGCCTACGGTCGCAAGAGGCGCACATAGCCCAAAGCTAAAACCCCTTGCATAGAGTAGGGATACAAACACACGCACGCGTGTGTGTAAGTGCTGTTGGGCGTTCGGCCCTTTGCGCCTTTTGCGGACTCTCCCTGATGTGCGACCGTACACGGCTGCAAGTTTATGAACGGCCACTTTCACTCCGAGAACAGCAACCGTTCCAAACCATCTGTGCCAGATAAAGCACAGGGCGAGCCATGGCCAAGTTCAAACCTATGCCGGACCCTCGGCGGATGGAAGAGGAGCTGGGCTACACTGCGCATTCCATCAGCCAATCCACTTCCGCCGAGGGTCGCTTTTACTCTGATCTCAGGCCCGTCCCCGGGAGCAGCTTGAGGCGGCTCACAAGGGAATACAACGAGTGGGTCGAGGCGAGAACTACATGCCAGGGACTTGCCAACGCTGAACAGACCATGATGCAGCTTGATGGACACTGCGTAAGCTTGCTGTCTGCAAATCTCCGGTTCAAGGCTAAGTATTGCTAGGTCATTCTGGATGGCGGTGGCAAGATTGAAATCGCACAAGTGGCTGGTGTGGGCTTCTTCAAGTTCTCAATCGACATCAGCCTCGGTTGCGGGCTATCTCTGCCACTTCTATTCACAGGAGCTGAGACCTGGCGGGCCATGTCGCTGTCAATGGTGCGCCCCTCTCTGCAGTTACCACGCAATGAAAATTCAAACGTTGAATCTCGCATCTCAAAACTACCCCGGGAAATTCGAGAGCAGATCTACCACTTTGCACTTCCTAGCAGAGATCTAGGCATCAAGAACAGCCATCATTTCGACCGCTATAGCTTTCCAGCTGCTATAGGGGACCCCACGGGGTTTCTCTTCAAACTCGGCGACGAGCCAGGTCTCTTGCGGGCTGATCGGCAGACAAGACAGGAAGCGTTGCCCTTGGCATATCGAAAGACCGTCTTCTGCCTGGACGACATGGACGATGTGGTAAAGCTCCTCGTCGCAGTTGGCCGCATCGGGCGCGACAACATCGCATCGCTTCGGTTTCCTTGGAAGAGCAGAGCCGAAACTGCGTGCAGGTGGGAGGAGTCGCCGAGCGCCGACGACAACGATTTCAGATTGCCAGCCATGCACACGCTGAGGTGCACTCGGCTCCTGAAGCTGTGCAGGAGGCTCAAGTCTCTGCGGATCTGTTTTACCCAGGATATGCTGGACAGTACTTCGGCGAACAACTTCGTAGCTGACCCTGGCATCGCGGAGCTGTGCGCTGTGGGGGGGGTTGAAACTTTTGAAATTGTGGATGATGCTGGGGAGTCCTTGGAGGAGGATCGGACTGTGAAGCGGCTGCTGCAGAGAAGGTCGGAAATGATGGATCTAGGGGAAGGCTCTCTGTAGTGTTAGTCGTCATTCGATTAGTCGTCATTCGACCAGTGGTCGGGAATATGGCATTGAGCCAATAATGACTATTGTGAGTGCGTCGTACACTTAACATCTTGTCCAATCATGCACTGATCAAGCTTCCAAGCCAAGCCACTTTTGGTATAACTTGTAAATACTATTTGTTGCTTACGAGTGAGCCTCGCTAGATCCCGAGGGTTGTTTGTCTTGGATGTCTCTCCCAGGACTGAGAGAAAGCGAATGGCATGTAAGCTGAGAAGCAATAACCTCACTCGCCAGGGTCAATAGTGGATGCGACCAATCTGACATTCAGCTGAGGCTGATAAGTTCTTGGCACCATCAATTTCAGCTTCATTTGGCTCACATTGTCTTCTGGGCATATTGGAATCCCTTGTTCCCATGGCCACTGGATATTGTTCTACCCCAAACGAGAGCGAGGCAACCGATGATGCTGGGAGACTGAAACGCCCCCGTCCCTTTTTTACTTTGCAAGCCCCTCGGGGTTTACCGGCCAATGTCTCAAACCCGGGTCCTGCCCAAGTCTAGAGGTGTCAGCATATGAACTTGGCACTTGGATGGAAGCAACTTGCAAGCCTGTCTGAGCGGTGGTCTTCTCCGATCGCAGGATATTCATCTGGGACGGGCCATCCCCACAAGGACGGGTCTTTCCAAGTCAGATTGGGGCTGCAGCATGTAATATCCCCAGCCTCAAGGCACACGATGCCGTAACCGCTCAGTTGAACTTGGTCGCCGAGTTCAGGAGCAGCCCGTCCAGATACAGCATATTGTAGCGCCCAGCGGCGTCACCGCCGATAGGCACTGGCTCTGGCATATTTTTCAGCCTGCCGGTGAATCCCTTGGACCGAAGCAGGCCCAGCGTTCTCGCCGCTTTGATAACCTGGATCTCCTCAGCGCTCAAGCCTCCGATCTCAGTAGATAGAACGTTCCAAAACGTCTCTTGAAGCGCAGCGTGATCTTCGAAATGGACAAGACCGACTTTGAGCATCACCTTTCCGGACAGCGGCAGGAGAGAGTGCAGAGTCGTGCCGAAGGTGCCGAGCGCTGCCTCAGCCCAGTCCACGACTCCGACCAGGTGGCAATCTGTCTCGTCAACGATGATGTTGCTGGAGCCGAAATCTTTGTGCAGAAGCACGATGGGCAGCGACATAATCGTCGGCAGCGCCTCGATCGTCTGCTGGATGCTTGCGTGGAATCGTTCCGGGAGAGTGCCGAGGAGCAGCTCGAGCTCGCGGCGACACTCGTTGTGGGTAGAGTCCCGCCATGCCTGGTCGACTGGTTGCGGGGACTTCCATGAGAGTGCGAAGAAGCTGTGGGGATACCAGACAGTCAGCGAACTGGATCGGAGGGCAGGACTGTCGCCTCGATGGGGCTCACCGCGCGACGTCGGCCATGAGCGTCTTGCGTCGGGCAAAGTTCTCAGGAGTATTCTCGGGATACCCGTGAGCTAGGATGAAGCCAAGGTGGCTGATTCCCTTGACGCGACTCATCACGTAGACCAGCAGCGGCTCTCGCTCGCCATCGGCATCGGCATCGGCTCCGAGTTGACCATGCATTGAGACCTCGGGCGCGAAATGTCCATAAATGGTTCGCGCCAGCTTGGCCGTCTGGGCCGGCAGCTCGAGAGACTTGAGCCGGAACTGGACGACGGACCCGAGGTCTGGCCCCGCGTAGATGGTGTAGCTGCAGACGCCCTGCACTGCCACAGGCACGACGGCCGGGCCGCCAACGAGCGCCAGCGCGTGCTCATCGCATTCTGCGCGGGTCGCCGTGGTCTGGCGAAAGAAGTTGGCCATCTCCTCGTCTACGGAGTACTCTGTCATTTTGGCCTGTAATTTTGAAGATGGTTGATAGGAAAACAGGTGGTGGTGGCAGGTAAGTATGTTTGACTGAGGGCTGAGGGCGTGGTGAATAACGTTAGGTAGGGAAAAAGAGCAGGTAACGTTAGTAATCATGTCGGTGCCTTACACTTTTGCTGTATGGCATAGTGGCATAAGTCTGCGATAAATTAGTATTATTTAATAATAGAAATAATTAAAAGTTAAATAGTAGTTGTGGGTGCGTGATATCAGGTATTAACATTCATTATAGCTGTTTATAAAATAAATACCATTCTAATTACCTAAACCTAAGAAATAAACGCCTTCTATCTCTCTCTCTCTCTAAAGCTAGCTACTAAATCTCTAATTAATAACAAAAGTGAGAACTCTATCTATCCTAAATTAAATCTGGGAATGCACCAGGGACATGCTGATACTTTTCCTTTTGGTTCTCGGGCTGCATCTTCTCAGCAGATAGCTTGTTAGCCAGGGGTTGCTTATCGGTACGGACCCGGGCAGGCTGCCAGGCCATCCCCGCTCTCGGCTTCGTGATGCCAGCCCCAGGATGCGGCGATAGCACCCTGTCCGCGTTCTGCCGCTGCTTAGTCCTGCGGGGGGGGTACTGAACTAGCCGGGATTCCTTGGCGGGCGCCTTTGTCGGCACCTGAGGAGCGGCCACCGTCGCACGGTCGAAAGGCGGCACCTGGGCCCTCGGGGTGCTGAGGCCACGACTGCCGAAATGGGCCACGAGCACCTGGGCGGCAGAGGCGCGGTAGTTGGGATTCTCTCGCACCATCATGTCCAGGTCGGGTGCTACCTTGGCGGCGGCGCGAATGGCGCGCAGGACATCTTTGTAGGTATTGACCTTGGCGGGCGGGAAGCTGAAGGCGGGATGGATATCGGCGATGGTAGCGAAGAGGGACCAAACGTCCATCTTGGGGCTCTGGCGGAACTCGCCGTACTCAGGGTACAGCTCAGGGGCCTTATTCGCGATGCGGTCAGTACTGGGTGTTGAGATAAAAGGCTGCGCGCTGATTAGTCGAGCTCAGCCCTATTTGTGGAGCTCAGCCCTACTTGTGGAGCGTTTCTCGTTAGCTCTTACAACCTTCTTTTGTTCTGCTCGATTTTGGTGATCATAGCTCTTGTCACAGGATGAGATGAGCCGGTTTCGGATGGCCCTTAGCGCGCCCCATTCTAGGCAGCAACCTCTATTGGCAAAACAAACGAGATTTCTCGAATGGTAATCTCCGATATTGATACAAAGATTTCTGCCATTGCTCACCGCCAGCTGGCCCTGAAAGCCCTCCAACCCCCGGTTTCTCCCTTTGGCAAAACAACACACGGCATCAACACAACAGCCATGCCTCCTCTATTCGACCACATGCAAATCGCTAATGCGCTACGGAACGAGGCCCTGCCGGCTCTGGAGCGCCTTGCCGGAAACTCGGACCCCACCCTCGGGCGGTTTGACCGCGATGAGCCTCCACCTTACTGGTCGTCGACCGAGGATGAAGATGAGGACATGTATCACCCAGCGCTGGGCCCTGTCAACAGCACCATGTTGGATGAGCTGAATCGTCTTCTAGACAAGCCTCTCGACGATGATCAACGCCACAGTGTGGCACAGAGGTTAGAACGCCAGTCATCGTATAGCCCCGGAGAACGCTATAACCAGGAGGTGGAACTCGAGAGACATCGCGTCAAGACGTGCGTCAAGACGTGCGCTTACCAGACCAACACCGAAACATGGGACTATTTTATTCAACTCGGGCCGGCGGAAAAGGGGCGCGCTGGCCGTGAGCGCGTCAATATCATCGCGCGTCACAACATCAAGCGCCGCTGGCAGAAGCTTGGCGTCTGGAATCCCGAATGGGGTATACCCGGAAGGGCGGACAACCCGCAGCCCAACGACAAGACGGATACATGGAAGTGGCGGTGGCAACACGGCGCTGCTGCTGCCGAATGGCGTCGTGGCCCGAAGGCATTGTCGCTGAACCCGCAGCATCCCATCACGCGCGCTGTTCAGCTTCGCCAGGGCATGGGCCGGAGGGACCATAGTCCCATGCCCCCGCGCTCTAGCCTCGGGGAGGATGCTTCGGCTTCTCAGGCCGAGTCGTTCATCATCTCCCGCCCCTGGTTCATCTTTAATGTCGAAGTTACGGAGGAGCAGGAGAAATTGTCGCTCATGCCCATAAAGGCACAGCTGCTCTACGAGGGTTCCATAGGTGCGAATGTCAGGGAGCGCTGGAAGGAGAGGAGCGACTTGAAAGCCCATTGGCGAGACCCAGGTGGACGTTCTCTGATCGGGTGGAAGGGGCGACACGAAAGCCCCAGCCCCGAACCCGAAGACCTCTCCGGTCTCGACGATCTGGCTACCTTTGAACTCACGCCCTCCGAGATTGATGCGCTCGAGGCTATCCCCCCCCCGACCCCCCCCACGCCTCGGCCTGTCTATAC